>JABJVR010015227.1:0-27120 GCA_025773905.1 Chitala chitala | reverse complement strand
GTTCAGAAGTACAGTGTAAATGAAGACAGCGCGCTAAAGACAGTGAGCGCACAGCGCGCTAAAGACAGTGAGCGCACAGCGCGCTAAAGACAGTGAGCGCACAGCGCGCTAAAGACAGTGAGCGCACAGCGCGCTAAAGACAGTGAGCGCACTGTTAGTGTACTTCAGTTTTGTTTTATGCAACACAACAGAGTTGCCCATGATATTCAGCAATTAAATTAGTTACTTTATGACAAGAATGTTTGTACAGTTAACCATATAGAATAAAATAGTTAAAAATATTATCCTGAAATTCTCATTTTTATTTGAGACTTTTACTAATAGTAGACACCGTCTTTTCTCATACATCTATTACATTGGGATGGATTATATTCATAAACTATGTGTGTACAGTTATATCAAGTGCTGGGAATAAAAAATATTTTAAAGTCAATTGGTGTATTCATGTGGTGATATTGTCCTAATGACAAAGCATGACAGTTTTCACACTTTTACAGCTTATTGTGTACAAGGAAGGCTAACTAAACGGATTGTTTTAAACCAGAAGTGTTTCTGTCTCCCTCTCTTTTGCAGATGCAGTATGTGTTTATCTTCCAGGCCTTGCTGGAGCACTACTTGTTTGGGGACACTGAGCTTGAGGTGACCTCCTTGGAATCCCACCTGGTGAAGCTGTACTCACCGTGTCCCGGGGCTGGGTGCACTGGACTGGAGGCTGAGTTCAAGGTCAGGCCAGGGGCCGCTGGATCCATCTCTTCTCTGGCTCTTCCTTCTTTCCTCACTCTCTCATCAAAAGCCCAGCTAAGCTTATGCAATTTCTCTTCTTGTCAATTAAGGTAATTAACTGACATAATTTCATGTCCCTATTGTTTACCTGGGAATGTGTAAAGGTTGTACATATTCATCTATTTCTCCAACATATAACATTTATAGCATATAATTTATAGTCTTTTTAGTTAACTGGAAGTCATGTGTTGTTGGTATAATCTTCAGATTGCTTGACTTGCTGGTATATTTACTGTATGCTGTCCTGAGTCTCCTGACCACATTCATGATTGTGCATCATCATCACCACCATCATCATCATCTTCCCTCTGTGGTCCTCTGAACAGGATCCTTTATGTCTCTTCATCACTTTTGACAGAAATTAACTTCCATTAAGATCCAGAATGACAAAATGAGGACAGGAAACTTGCCAGCCAACATGAAGAAGAATCGTGTTTTGCAGATTATTCCATGTAAGTCATCAGGAGGTGGGTTGGAGAACCAAAAAAGTAAGAAACGGTATGACTGCAGCACAAATTGCTTGGCAAACATTTATTTCTTCATGCAGATGAGTTCAATAGAGTGATCATTCCTGTCAAGAGGGGTGAAGAAAACACAGACTACATCAACGCTTCATTCATAGATGTGAGTAGATGTGGCGTTTCACCTTGCAGGTGTGGAGATGACATGCAAAGGCCTTAGCTCTCCTGGAATAATGTCTCACTTCTCCTCTGCAGGGATACAGGCAGAAGGACTCGTACATGGCCTGCCAAGGGCCACTGCAGCACACCACGGAGGATTTCTGGAGAATGATCTGGGAGTGGAGGAGTTGCTCCATTGTCATGTTGACAGAAGTGGAGGAGAGGGGACAGGTAGGAGAAAGCTGACATCATGAGGATGCATGGCTGAACATGTGGAAAGGAGGAAATGTTCTGATGACCTGGCAGGAAAATTTGTGCTTCATCAGTGACACCACGAGCCAAAACAGAGGTGGAAGATATTACAATGACTACTGTAAAAATTTAGTTGGTCGTCATAAATCAGGCACGTGTTCCCCTGTGAGCTCTGTAAATGGTTTTGGAAATGTGACACTAGCAAAGCGACAATAAAGAGTGACAGGTGGAAAGTGCCAGAAAAACACTTTGCAGTTGCTAAGTGTCAAACAGAACAGTCAGTTCTGTCAGAGCTCTGTTTGTCTGTCTTTTACAGGAGAAGTGTGCTCAGTACTGGCCGGGTGACGGGACACTGGTGTGTGGTGACATGTCCATTGAGCTGAAACGAGAAGAGGAATGTGAGAGTTACACCATCAGAGACCTCTTCATATCGCATAACAGGGTCGGTTGCTTCTTCCACTACATAAAGTTTTGGATTTATGTGCTAAAAAAATGCTAAATGATTTTTGCTCATCGTGTCCATGTGGGCTCGTCCCTTTTTCTGTGTAGACTCAACATAAATCAGGAATAACTTTTGTTTGTTAATGTTTTTTTGCTGTAAAGTTTTAGGAGTTTTCATATAAATTAAAATTTATTACTGATTGCTAATATAAAAATAGGCACCTGCCTGTATCTGATTTTTCAAATCTGATTTTTCACTGTGAGGCTTAAAAAAATTTTAATACCTGAACAAAATTTATCCACCATGTGGATAAATGTGTAAGTGAAAAAGTGGAAATCATTTACCTTGCATTAGATGGTGTGTGTACACAGGGTTGGTGTTTTCTTCTCATGTTTGCTCTGTATTTTGTAGAAATATCAACAAGAGCAGCAAAACCAAATTTCTCTCAGCAGCACCAATTATTCTTCTCTTTTATTGGTGCTACAATAACTGTTAATTGCGACAAATTCCTTTGTATGTTTAAATCAGGGCTGAAAGAATTACTCAAATAAATTTTGTTTGCCTCAAGGATTTGCATTCCTGTTTATGAAGTGTGTCAATCTGGCAGAATGCAACATATGGCAAAGATGCCAGAAAATGACTAAAAATGTCAGCACCACTAAAGTAGGCCTAGTGACATCCCTGTTTCATGGTAAAATTACAGGTAGTCATTATTATGTCTAGGTATTGGAAAATGAATTGGTTTGGTGTTTTGGATGAGTGGGAAATGCGCAGTTTTTACCATTTAAACTGATGGAAGATGTTTTGCAGTCTACGTCTTTTTGATACACTGAGTGTTCAGGTCCAAGTCCAAGTTAACGTAAAACCAGGGCATTCATTTGAAGTGTTTATAATGTATAAGAGTCCTGCTGGTCTTCAGCTTGCCATTGTTACACTCTCTGGACTTGATTGTCAGGAAAATAAGAGTCGTGCGGTGAGGCAGTTCCACTTCCACGGCTGGCCTGAGGTGGGCATCCCCACAGATGGGAAAGGCATGATCAGCATCATTGGGGCCGTGCAGAAGCAGCAGCAACAGTCAGGAAACCACCCGATCACTGTACACTGCAGGTAAGGACCCTCTCTACACTCGCTGATGGGACAGCGTACCAGTAACTTTTGCTAAATGGCACAAGTATACACATGTAAAATGGTATGTTAGGCTATGCTTTCTTTTGATGTTGGATTAAGACATTATGGTCAGTTACTTAGGATATATACTTGCTAGTCTAAATATTGTTTTGTTCTCCTGTTTCCGTTGAAATTTGTTCGTAATTTTTATTGCCAGAACACTCGTCTTATTTAAGCTTTCCTTTATAATTTAAATGTAACTTTAAATAAGGTCTTTTAATTTTATTTAATAGAGAAATGGAATTGGCATTCTAAATAGTGGTTTGCAGAAATGGCGTATGTAAAGGGAATTAGTTTTATAATAATTAAATCACAGTTACGAATGTGGCTGCAAAGATTATCAGTATTCGATCAAGCCATTATCCAGCCGCCTCTCCTTTGCAAGGTTATGAGTGGCTTCTGCTATTCAACATTAATTTTCACTAAGCTATAACTGAAGTTTACATTTTTTTTTCCCCCGAGTATTAAAATCCGCAGTCAAACTGAGCTGTAATCATGACTTTGTCACAGATATTTTTAATCTGGCAGTGTAGTGTTTCTCCAAAGCACTGTATAAAGTCAGTACAAAACGACACATTCGTAAAGTTAAGCCAGACAATGACGGAAGAGAGGACCAAAAGCATGTTACTGTGGAGGTGTAGTTATACAGATGTAGGCTGACGGGGCCCCTGGCTGTGATGCTGCTCTGGGGTCAGCAGCACCAACACAGCGTCCCGCTCAGGGGACGCCCAGTCAAGGCAGACCAATCGGACATGTGGGGAGAAGCGTGGTGAAAAGGGGTCCGTACAGCTGTAAAAGCTTTTACTGGCAAACACTGAACACAAGGTGGACAGCAGCACCAGCAGGGCTCAGTACAGTTGCTGTGGTGTGGGTGTATTTAACTAAAAAATGGGTCTTCAGCCAAGTCTTAAATTTGGTGTCCCGCATATAAGCAGGCACGCTGTTTTTGTTTTCTAAGGCCCCTGTAATACAGTAACACCAATACTTTTATATACAGCATATGCAGAATGACAAGGAGACCCACATTCTTAGGTCTTAGTGAACAATTTAAAGCATGTATGTTCATAATTTTTTATAAGTCTATTGTTTGACCTTAAAAGTGTCAGTTACATGATGATAAATGTTTATGTATTTTGACACGTGACAGTTTTCTATAAAGCCTAAATATATACTGTCTGTCATGTAATATATTTAGGGAAAATTAATATCAATCGCATTTCTTGTTTGTATGTGCTGTGCCCACTTCCTGACATGAATTTAAACCTTTGACCAGTGATGCTGACACTAACACTAGTTCTGCTTCCCCATGTAAATAAAACGAGTCAAGATGGAAATAAGGATAATGAAGTAGATGTAAACAGATGTTCCGTTTCGATACAGGGCTTTACATTGCAGTTTTTATGGCATGGCTTTTGCAACTACCACTACTTCATGATTATCCTCTATTCCACATTGATAATGCCCCCATGCAAACCAAGATGATGTTAGCTGGTAACTTCTGGAGCACAGTGTGCTCAAAGAACTGAAATGTTGTTTTTTTGGAGAAGGTGTCGTATCCCAGTACACACAGTCCTGGGAACTGACAGTATTCCATGAAGGATCAAAGTGATTTTTAAGGCTTCCCCAGTAAATGTAAATTTAAGTAGGATTTAACATGGTTAAAGTACAGTATAGGTTTCTCAAAATATACAGCATAAGAGTTTTTGCACTGGATGCCAGGTGATATGTGTGTCTTCCAGTGAACATGTGATTCTCCCCTCTGTGTGTATGTCCTCAGTGCGGGGGCAGGACGCACCGGAACCTTCTGCGCCTTGAGCACGGTGTTGGAGAGGGTGAAGACCGAGGGTATCCTGGACGTGTTCCAGACTGTTAAGAGTCTGAGACTGCAGCGACCACACATGGTGCAAACACTAGTGAGTCAGCATACATGATGTTTAGCAGGGGCTAGCAGTGGCTACCAGGGGTTAGCAGTGGCACTGAGATTAATGTGGCATGTGATACTGGTGCTGCTATGTTTACTTACTCAGTATTACAGTTGGTTTACCTTTGAGTTACACACATAGGCTAATACATGCTTAGATGGCATGTATTAGGTTTATATGAACCCCATTAGAAAGCTAATCACAAGTAAGTCAATGTGCTCTCTTAAATGTTTAGTTTGCTTGCTAATGCGACAGCAAGTTGCCAGTGATTATATAGTTTTTAGTCAAACTGCATGTTTCTGTTAATGGTGAAGCACAACAGACAAAGTGATGTAAGAGCTTTGCAGTGTTGGTGCTTGTGTCTGCACTTTAAACACTCATGATTTAGATTGAACTGCAATGCCACTGTATGCAGAGATGAGGCAACGGCTACAGTACAGAATTTTCAATAGCAGCTTATTGTGTATATGTGAGAATGACAATTACCATCTTCTCTCTTTAGCTGGCTTCCGGCCAAAATACAGCTAGCATTGTCTAAATGAAGTAATGAAAGATTGAAATTCCTTAGTAGCTGACTATATGTCATACTGAAGTTTCTGTGGTGATCTTGCCACACCTGACTTTAATAAAAATATTTCCTAAACTGAACCTTGAAAAATCACAGGGCACTGAGCTCAAAGGGAGAGTCGTACTTCATTACATCTGTGCACCAGCAAAAGGGCTGTTTCATGGTTACGCTTGTTGGCAGGAAGTATTGTGGTTAGTGTGCTTAACAATAAACAGATAAAAGACAATTCTGTAAAAAATATGAACTCTAAAATATTATGGTATACGCTGGATAAAACCATGACAGTTTGTATAATTACGTGAAAATGATTGACTATGGGTGGTAATGGCAGGATCCTAGCATGGATTTGTACAGCTGCACATCCGGTCGTGGTTCTTTTCACAGCGAGGAGAGACAGCAACAGACGAGTAAAGTCTGCACCCTACTGAGCTCCCAATGCCCCAAAACAGGGCTGGGTCATTAAATGCACCTTTGTACATTTTAAATAATTGTTCTATGTACTATAGTTATTGAGATAATAATGATTATTTGTAGGTTTACGAAGGTCACCTAACACCTCATTTAGCTCTGATCTTTACCTAAACCAGGCTGATTTATTAGAGCTGATTATTTGTTATTTAAAAACTGTAATTTGTCTATTTAATATTGGAATTGAGATCAGCAAACCGAACAGTTTGATTTCAATGCAGTGAATCGGGTCTTGGATTACATCTCACCTATTAAACAGCTCATTAAAATTTACAAATTAAAGCAACATAAACAAAACTTTTAGCTGCACTAAAGACTGAGATCAGTTCAGGTGAAATCAGAAACACATGGGGTGCCAACTTGTCCCAGGAAGTGATCGGATTCTATACAGTAACAACTGTTCAGATTTTAGTATCACTTTGGTGAGACAATTAATTAGCTAAAAAATATAAAATGTACACTATATAAACTAATTCAGGACAGTGAAATCTGTAGCATTTATTTGTTTAAGGAAATGATAAATTTAGGTATTTGCCAATTCATAGTGCGGCTGCTGGAGTAATGGCTTCAAGTCACTTGTGTCTACCTGTGGTTCACAGGAGCAATACGAGTTCTGTTACAAAGTCGTCCAGGAGTACATCGATGCCTTTTCTGACTATGCCAACTTCAAGTAAGAAGCGGATTTGGCGTAAAACACTGACATGCTCACCCTGGCCACCACAGCAGCAGAAAACAAACTGATCCACACTGAGGGTGCCAGAAGGAACGAACAAGACTGAGAAAAGCCAAGAAGAATGTTAAAAAAAAAAAACCTTTAAATATGCTCTAATTTAATCTTGTAATTTGTTTGTATTACTGCATGCTTCTCCCTGTTTTGTGATGTAAATATGCTCATTTTGATTTTATTTTTCTACAAAGTGAGTTTGCTTAGAGTAAAATTCAAGATGTTTACTATTGTTGATATTATTTAATGATGATGTTGATGACAGTAGTTGTAAGAGGGGTACTGATGCTGTTACCATAGTGACTGAAGTTGAGAACTTGAGGGTGGTTAAAGAGTGTGGTTGTTTATCCAAATTTTAGTGATTTGGTTTGTGATTTATGCTGAAGTCATTGACATCTGTGTGTAATAAGGCGAGCATGTATTGCACAGATTTGGCTATGAACATCTGAAAGCATTCTGTAGGATTGCTGGAGATATTGAACAGTGAATCTGCTTTTGGTTGCAGAGACATGTTGGTAAGCAATTACGCAGTCCAACTCAGCTATATAGATGAAGACACCCTGAGTACGCAGACCAGTTACTCAGAAATGCGTCTCCTTCAGACTGTACCACATTTCAAACGTAAAACATCCTTTCTTGTCCCGTCCAATGTAAATACAGCAAGAGGTTTATATTATGGGTCCAGAGAGGAGTGTGTGTAACATTCCTTTAATCTCAAGCAATGACATGCTAACTTTGCATCCATGTTTATATGGTGTTTAGACTAGGTGTTTCATTTTGACTGGTACTTTTGAAGCAAGCTTTGTATGATAAAAAAATGTTTACCTGATAAAAAAATATTCTGAGAATTGTGATTTTTGCATTCAGCTGAGTACGTGTAGCATATGAGCAAAGATGTTTGAGCAATTGGAGTTATTTTAATTGAGAGTAATGACCAGGAGTGTGCATGCGTGCGTGCGTGCGTGTGTGTGTGTGCGCGCGCGCCTGTGTGGTGATGAAGACTTGTATGCAGCAGATGTTTCTTGGTTTTCTCCTTCCCCTCTTACACTGGTCAGCAAGACCTACGGTAGCTGTCCTAAGTATAGCAGCCTGACCAGGTGCTGCAATGGGTTTCTTTCTCTTCTGTATCTCTTTTGTATCCAGTCATGCTTTTCCTTGTAACAAGGATTAGCCACATTGGCCAAACTTTTTTTTTTTTTTTTGTTCCTTTGAACTGTAATTCAATGACTTAGGAATTGCATTTCAAAATAACTCCAAATATCACAATATTGACACGTAGCTAAACCAAAGTAGTGTCAGCATCTCTAAGCAGGTAGACCTGCCTCATTACTGTTACATTATTGATTAAATTGGGCTGTTTTGATTTTGATTTCAGCTGAAGGCTGATGTCTGTAGTAAAATTGAATGTTTTTTTAAATGTATATTTACTGGTTTACTCCAAAAGCATATGTATTACTCACAAAAGGGGCCTCATGCATACAATCCTGCAGTTTTTATTCTAAGTTTACCAGAACATGATCCACAGATTTTGCATATGCACAAAAATACATTTATAAAACCATGCCTGCACCATCTTTTGCACATACCATCATTTATCAAATTAAATTGTAAATCTGTGCATAAGTGCATATGCTTGTACCACCCTGTCTTATCAACAAATAAGCCATAAATGGGTTGTAAGTGGGCACTTTTTGAACATGCATGAACTAATATGCTTATAAATATGGTAACTATCTACAATGATTGTGTATATAAAACAATGGAAGAACCAAGGAGATGATTCAAGATCAATTTTAAAAGACTGAGCTTACAGCAATGATTCCAGACGTAGACACTGCATTGTTTTGCAGAGTGCTCTGCAGGTGTTTTGGGGGGAACCCGAGTGGGATCAAGTTACAGTCTGTAGCTGCTTCAGAGCAACATACGGTTTTGGTCTGATCATAAAAACAGTACAATATTTATTCATCTTCTATACCACTTCAACCTGTTGAGGGTCACAGGAAGCATGGAGCCCATCCCAGGAGACACAGGGTGCAGGGCAGGGGACACCAACCCACCACAGGGCACACACAAACACACTACGGGCAATTTGGAGACCCCAATCAACCTAACCCGCAAGTCTTTGGACTGTCGGAGGGAACTGGAGAACCCAGAAAAAACCCACCAAGCACAGGGAGAACAAGCAAACTCCACGCACAGAGACCCAAGGCAGGAATCAAACCCCAGGCCTGGAGGTGACGGTGCTAACCACCACACCACCCCCAGTACAATATTCAGCTCAATTTATTTTTATATAGTGCCTCCAAAAACTCCACAGTGTGGAGACAAAAATCCTCTGGGGGCCCAAGGTTGACTGGCTGCCCAGCCCCTCCTGGGCATGATAACATTACAGAATAAACAGGTACTTATTAAGACTATGAATATAGGTAGCATTAAGATTTAAATAACACAATAAAGTCCTCCTTTGCTCCAGGTATTGAAGTAACTCTCCATGGCTTTTGGTGTCCCTCAGGCGAAGCTTCATCCAAGAGGATACACTAGGAGTCAGTGGCTCTAACAAGGCATCTCACTGAGATGGTGCCCAGGCCGACACTGGGGACATACATGCACAAGGAGAGAATTTAGAGAGGCGTTAGTAAATAGTGCAAATTCTAGCAGCCCCATAGCAAACTGTTACAGTTGTACTGGCATGTACAGCAGCACCAGTGGCAGTAATTACAGTGAGCTATGGAGACTGTCATGGGAAGGCTAAATCAAAAAAGTAGGTCTTCAGTCGGGATTTAAAGATTGAGACAGATTCTGCATCCCATATGCATCCAGGCAAACTATAATAACAGTGTGACGGTAGGGTGTGGGTTCTAGTGACATTGACCCTTGTGTATCCCATCCCAGTCTTTTTGACTTGCTACAGTCACTATTGAGACAGCCTTCAGTAGAATACTGCATGCATGTGAGGATGATGATAGTGAAGGTGAGTGCTGTAATATAATCAGTGCCATGCCTTCTCTTCAGTAATGCAGTAATGATTAAGCAGTAATGTCCCCATCCTCGATTTTGAGGATGAATGCGATTATGAGCCAAAATCAGCCAGTGCCTGGTCTGTCTCCAGCCTGCTGGCCCAGGCCTGTGCCAGTGAAGTGGTGGCAACACAAAAGGCACATGATACAGGCTGTGAAAAGTGGATGTACTGAACCAAAAGAAATTACACTTACTGCAAGTGCTTGTTAAAAGAAAAAGTGTGAAAAACTTGACCTTATTTAAATCGTTTTTTATACAGCGCCTTTTACAACAATGTGCCTCTAAGTGCTTTACAGAAGAATTTGTAGATGTTATCACTTCTGGATGTCACATTTCGTTTATGATGTAACAGGGAATGCTTGCATACACATAACTGAAAGCTTTTGCGGCAGTACAAATGTTTTCGAGTCAAGTTTAATGTTTATAAATACCGAATTGAACGCAGATGTCATGTCTATGCCTGTTGTTTTCCCCATGTCCTCTAGCAGTCTCTATTCCCTCCTTTGTGCCTCGTGTTAATCCCTAAATCTAATTAGTTGTTACCAGTTGTGCCTCATTAATGTTTAGAGGTCCCTTTGTGTTAACTTGTTGACACTTGTTGAGTAAGAGTGCTATTGTTAATGTTTGCTCTGGGTCTAGCCTTCCTATTATGCTTAACACCAGTTATTTTGTATTGGTTTTGTTTCTTAATAAGTGTCCTTCTCTGCACTTGGACTTTGCCTCAGCCTGTTTCATTTGGGACACCAGAAGATTGTGGTGAAGCCTCCAGAAAAGCTGTGTTCTCCTTGTGCTGCTGTAGTATGATATGCACCTGCCATAACGTGTTCGTGTGCTTCTATTTTTTGAATGGATGGCCGTCATCAGACCATGATGGTGTTGTAACTCCGTGTATCTGTGTTGCGCTCTCCTATAGGTTCATATCCCACAAGGTGTGGAAGTGCTTCAGAATGTGTCTATTCTTTGCCGGTGAGATACGGGTTTGTTTTTTTTTTTTTTATGTATACCAGTCTATGGGCTTGCTCTAGGCTCCTGACATCTCTTGCTGAACCACTCCAAGATGTTGGTACTAAAGGAATGCTTCTCATAAATTACATTTCCAGGATTCCTCTTTAATTTTTTAGCAATATTGTAAAAGCACCTTTTGTCCATTCAGTACTAAATTGAAATATTTTTTTCAAAAACATTGAGCAAGTATTCAGTTGTATATACCATTGCAGTTCTTTCCTTCAATTTTAGTCATATTTAAAATGATTCCTTTTTAACATGTTGCTGGATAAGTAAACTTTGTTTACTAACCATCAGTTCCATTCCCAACAAAGCACCTCTTGCTTCTAAAGGTAAAAGAAGCACAAAGTTGGAAAATTCACAGCATGTAAGAGAGGTATGAACTGTTGTGTTTGCCCTTACGTGCATGTATATACTCTAGTATTGTTTATATTTCCCATGTATTCACTGCCTTTTTTTTTTTTTTTTTATTATTCTTAAGGAAGACAAAATATATTTCAAAATAGACTGGGACCATTTTAAATATAGTATTAGTATGTTATAAAAAACTTTAAGTTTGTTTTGTTGATGGTTTTTTAAGTAAATGGAAAGTGTGTGTGTGTGTGTGTGTGTGTGTGTGTGTGTGTGTACATACATATGCAATGCAAAATGGAGTTTCTAAGCAAATGAAGTTGAAACATAAAAGTACTTGAAATTATATCTAATGTTGTCCATGACTTCTTGGTATTGATTTTGCAACACTTGTTTTAGTCAAAGTCCGGGTTCATTGAATTCTCTCATAACATCATTCCCAAAATGACCTATTAATGAACTAACAACGCAAATTTAAAACCTTTTAGTTTATATCTGCATTTTTATGGAACTTCACAGGCATACTTACTCAACACTTCCTTAGGGAACTGAAAGTTAATGAACCCTGCAACTAATAACCAAACTAATATAATCAATCATAGTTTTGTTGATCTCATCAACACTGCAGCCAATACAGGTTGAGGTTTTAAAACAATGCGTGGAGATGGTGGACAGTGGTTTGATGCCACCTGTACACAGATCAGTTTGAATACTTTCACACCTAGTCCAGACCCCCCGGGTCTTACCATATCCGCACCAGTGTCAGGGAGCAAAGTTAAACAACCAGAGACCTCTGCACGGTATTAAATGTCACTGACAGAAATTCAATCAGAAACCAGTGCACCCAGTATCAAATAGTATGTGTGTCTACACACATTGTTGAACGGCGTGTGTGTCCACAGTTAGCAGCTGTCAGAGTATAATTAAGAGCTGTGTAAGCTTTGTTTGTTCAGCCGTCTCTCACTGTGCACCTGAACTTCTTCCCCTCTGATGGAGGGCAGGAGGCATGAGGCTCGTGGCTTGTCACGAATAATTAAAAAGGAGAAAGAGGAAACACCAGTAGGCAGTGTGTCCACACTCATCGACTTCTAAAGTGATGCTTTAATGGAACAAGGAAAGGACATCTTTTAAAAGGAATTAATGATTTATAAGCAAACGTCCTGCTTGATGGAATGTGACCGTTTTTTCCCCCAATTTTCATAATGCTCTTCACATACTGTTTGAAAATTTATATTGTAAGAGCATCTAATATGTATTCATAATGTATGTAAGAATCTGTGAGATTTCATACATTATCCACATTGAATTCACTAGAGTTAAAAAGTCAGACAATTTCTTAAGCACACAAACTGCACATAAAGTCCATATGCAACATATTATTCAGTAAAATACTTTTGTGTCATACATCATATATAACTTTTTTTTGTCAAAAACCAGAACATGTTTTGTATTCAGTATAAATATTTTATATTTAAGAGCTTGTCAGGTAAACAAAATAAGCCTAGTTACCCATAAACCAACAAGTAATTGGCAGAAACTGCTATAAGACACAACTGTACCTAACTGCTGTTTATTTACAACCCTTAATTTAATTCAGGGAAAAACTGTTAATAGACTCACTCATTATAATGGTTTTATGTGTATAAAATGCCTATAACCAATAGTTTTCATCCTCAATTTCTATATGGAGATTTAAATAATAGAAAACGTTTCTTATGTTACTATGTCATTATTAATAAAAAAGCAAAAGTAGCTGTAGTTTTTATGAGATAGGAGGAAGGAACAAAGTGCTTCAAACAGGTGGGTGCCTGTGGTCTTTAATGAAACCATCAGATGTTCTATGTGTGTAGTTGTCCTGAAGCACAGCTGTCCACTCGGCATCTTCATTGTCCTCTGAAAAGCTTGTTGTCCTGTTACAGGTACCTGCCTTACAGTATGTTATAGGGCCAGTGAGGCTGGACTCCACAGCCAGTCTCCCTGATGGTAGATGGGCTGTGCTGTAAGCACTTAAGGTGATCAGCCACGCAGCCCCCAGAAATTTAAAACTGCTCTGCAGTGTTACCTTTGGTGTTGACTGGAGTACGATCTTACTGTTGTTTCCTAAAATAAATGGCCAACGACTTAGTTTTCATGACATTTAAAGTTGTTCAACAGGTAGTACTCAGCCAGGAGTATGTCCTCACAGTAGGCTGTTTCATTGCTGTCAGGAAATAGGCCTCAAACCATTGAAGGATCAAATAAACCGAGTCCTTTTTTATGTAATAAATATAATTTCCAAACTGACAAAACTGTAATTAAAGATTATTTTTTATTTTTGCACCAAATTTATTTATTATTAACTGTTAATAAGTATAGTATGTGTATAGTTGTATAGAGTGTGTAAGTGTATATAGTTATGCTGGGAATTTAAATTCATGGCTTTACAGAACATATTTTCCACCATAAATGCTGATTTCTGAAGGCATTGCAATGGAGACTCGTTGGATATCTTGAGAGTTAAGGGTGTGTCACCAAGTCTTAGTCATAGCAGACTGAACAGCTGACAATAAGACACAAACATAATGAGGAAATGGGAGGTCAGAGGTGGGACAAAGAAGGTATATATTGGGGAGGAGACAGTCCAAGACACTTGGAGACACTGGTTCTGTGAAACAGCTGACCTGCGCTGAGGCTTGCAAGGAAACACACAGATATTCAGCAGTCAATAAGGTGTAGGAACAACTACGTTCAATCCAACAGACCACCTGTTTGAGGAAAAATCTTTTACTTCTTTACTTGGTTCTTAAGGTAAGAGATGACAATTTTATTTATTGCAGATTGATAAAATAGTGTAAAATATTTTTAGATGTACTTATGTACTTGCTCTTTTGATTCTTTCTGCTATCGGCTAAACACAAATTATACACTAAATTTTTAAGTATAAACATTTATATGCCGTAATGTCTTACTGTTCACAGTTCACATTTAATGCTTAGATCTTTAGGAGTCATCGGACATTCAAAATACTCTTTATTCTATAAGCTTTAGATATCTTTAAAACATTTTACAGTAGACATCAACTGTTTTTAGAAGTCTCTTACTCTTTTTACATTGCATTAACCACTGTTTAATAACATTCATGTGTTGCCATTTTTTTAGTGATGCCTTTACTTTACATGCAAAGTATTGCATTTTATAATAGCATCAGCATCTTTTTTTGTATTTCAAACTTTTACTAATATATCTTACATATTGCAAATATGTACATTTTTGCAAGGGTGAAAATTCTTTCCCAAGAATTACTAACTATCCAAACATATGCTGTTTATTTTTAATATTAATTACTGTAGTTGCAGTGTTGACTCTGCTGAACCTTACTGACTCTGAACTCTTCTCCTCACCCAGCATTAGTGATGGTGTGTGTGGGCCGGCTGACTCTTCTTCTGGGCACGCTGCTCTGCCTTGGAGCACACTTCTCCCAGGGCCAGCACTGGTCCCATGGTTGGTACCCTGGAGGCAAGAGGGAGCTGGATGCACTCACCACCTCTGAGGTGCAAAGGCAGTAGTTTGTCACCATCACTGCTGTCATTGTTAAAAAGGAGACACTATGGACTCATATACCTGATTTTCTTGTGTTATGATAGGTTTCAGAAGACATTAAACTTTGTGAGGGCATGGAATGCAGCTACCTGAGACCCCAACGAAAAAACCTACTGAGAAGCATTTTGGTAAGTTGTGCTTTGATCAAGATAAAGAATACCTACATATGACCAAAGCAAGACAAAAAAAGACTTTTCAAAGGCTGCCTTTTACATTTTTTTAAGTAAGTTATGTACTCCGTGTTTCCAGGTGGATGCTCTGGCAAGAGAATTCCAGGAAAACAGAAAGTGACAACTCTTTCCCAGAATTCCCTCATCCTTCTTCTGAGACAGGAGGACCCAGTAGACTGGCCTCCCTCATCTCTGTTCTTGGGCTTGATTTTAACCTGTTCTTTTTCTAAAATGATCAATCATCTAACATTTTAATTCAAATATACACATTTTTGCTACTCTAATTTACTCTCCCACAAGTGCTGTATACCAATTTACTTTGAAATTCCTATATGGTGTGACATTTCATTATTGTATCATAACATAAAAGTTAATTTAATAAAGCTTGGTATCTATTTTGTTATTCACGTCTATATAGTCCTCATTTGTCTGTATGCCTGTGTGTGTGTGTGTGTGTGTGTGTGTGTGTGTGTGTGTGTTTGTCTGTTTTATTCACACTAGGTGCCACCACTAATATTATTATTAATTATTAAGAGAAGATCAGGCCATATTTGGTATTTCAGTGGGCAACACTACATCATACCTCCAAGGTTGTGCATTGTTTTGTGAGGTTTGAATATTCTCCCTGTTCGTATGTTGGATTTACTTTACATTACCTCTGCAGTGTTACTGGCTAGTGAATGCCTTCTGTTTGGCTGTACCCTGCATTTTTAGTGTGTTAGGCTTCAGCCCCCTCATTCTTCTCCACAACCCCGAACTGGATCAATGAAATGGAAAATAGACAAGGTTAGTCTAAATATTTAGACAAATTGACAAATAATCCATGCAGTAAAAATTAAATGTTAACTAACAATAGCTCAAAACTTTATGAACGTGTATTTATGCTGGAACCACCCACCTTGCGTGTCTGTATGTGTGCTTGGCAGGTACTTTTTGCATAGCTTCTTAAAATAAACCTCCTCGCCGAAGGCGGCGCTAATCCTAACAAAATGAATTGTTTGTCCTCAGGACAGTCACGCCTGACTAAAGGAAGTGACGTCAGAGTGACATCAGCTTTACTCACGTAGGCAGGAAAGACAATGGAGCTGGAGAGTGTGTCTATTCCGCAACTTGTGGAGGCACAAATTTACAAAAATTTTAACAGTACTCAAGCCTCGGCTTCTGTATCTAACGCCGAGAAAGTTAAAAACACTCATAACACCAATAAATCCCAGAATGAAGGTGAGTTCAGAAAAAAAACGTGAAAGTTAAACAAATTTGAGGTATCGAAGAAGAATAAAAGCATTTGGTAACTGGACTTGCAGACCGGTTTTTGTTTAAATGATTTATCGGGTAACAAACAAGCTGGCAGGTTTAGTGTGCTCAGGTAGCTACCTCGCCAGGTTATTAACTCCCAGTTTGGTATTTAATGTTGTACAGTTCAACCAGATAAACGTAATACTTGTCTTAAATAGATAAATGTCCTTCTGGTTTCACTAAAAATAGTCGGTTGCATAGGTGAATAATGCGACTCTGATGGAAATGGCCTTTAAAAACATAGTATATTTTTAAATTTGATTCGTTATTAGAAGAGACACTTCACTTTAGTTCAATTATTAAACTAACTGAACATGTATTATGCCGACCATAAATCTCGCCGTGTCTAACAACACGGTTTTAAGGAGATCTTTTCAATCCGTTTTAACACGGATAATTATTTGGTTGTGAAATATAATCAAGTGTAACAGGACACGTACTGTACAATAAAATCTGTGTTATAGTATCCTGTGTGTAACTGTAGACACGAGTAGGGCCGGACACCGACAAACCCGCTGGTGTTTTGGGTGGCAGTGTGAAGTCAGCGCTGTATGTACTTCGGGCTCAAGGCTGAAAGCGAACGACTCATAAACGTAACACTAACAGAAGAACAATGTTATAACAGTTTGTAAAACTAGTGTATTTATATGTTGAGAGGGACAGAATTAACGGAAGTGTCCACTATTAAACACGTTATTTACTGACAGAAAGTTGTGCATATCCAACGCAGGTTAACCATGTAGTTTCCATTAAGGAAAAAGGTTTCTTCAAATACTGCTGATACCGTAGTTGTGTTTGCCATTTTGACTGAGAAAAATATGGTTTCAAGCACTTTAAAGCAATACTTTACTGGGACATTGGTGTTTTCTAGTTTTCTAGTATCTTCCACATTTGTGTGTATATGTTATCATGGAAGAACAACAAAACAAACAAAACAGGTTAAGAATGTGTTTTTTCACATCTTGGGTATTTGTATTTACGAGCTATTGAAAATTAATTATACCAAAATACTAATTCACGTGATTTAATTATTTTCAGGGAAGAATTTTGCAGCATTAAATACAGAGCAAATAAACCCTTTTGGGTAAAAATAAGGGTAGATCATATATTAACACTTCTAATAACAAAATAATAAAAACCTGTTACTTTTGTATCAACATACTTGTTGGCACTTTCTAAGATAGTGTAATATGTTAAAAAATGGTGCTATTTAATTTTATTACAGGCTTATAGCATTTTTCTAGTAAGTCCTTGGATGAAGAATTTTGTAGGCAGTTTCCCATCCTGCCCACACAGGGTTTCATGGTTATTTTTTTTACATGCTACATTCATAGAGCTGAGACAGTTCAGGTGTAGTTGATGTTGAGAGCTGCATGACAGAATGAAACCTTGCATGTGTGAAGATGGCACTTTGGTATAATTTTGCATGACATGTACATCAGACAATAAACCTGCACTTATTTTCACTACAAAACCATGCCTACATGTTCAGCTACTGTTTTTTTCTTACAGTACATACATGAGTTACACTTCCATCTGCAATTTGTAACATAAAGACTCAATACTGAATACTAAATGCAGATGTGGTCACTAAATTGTTTTTTGAGATTAAGTAGTGGTTTTATTTATTCTGTGCTTCTAATACTTTTGTGATGAATGCAGTATTTAAATATCGATCACATCACATGTTCATTTACCGTGATGCTGAAGCTATGCAAACCAACTTATAAGTAACTAAATAGTAAGTGCAGGTAATATAGCAGAAAAGATATGTTCTTACATTTGTACTTTATAAAAATATTTTTAAATACATAATACAATGTCCAATAAGTTATGTACACACAAGTGCTGTAGGACATTAATTTGATATTGTACAACGTAAAATATATCTTCCTAGATAATTTTTGTGTATAGTTTTGTGTGTCTGCAAGATTCAGTAAAGGAGATTGTGTAACTGTACGTTATGTAGTTCATGGCTATGTGTGATTTTTGTTGTAACTCATTTCACATTTTTTTATCAGTTTTAAAATATATTGAATTATGTGTAGTTTTTTAAGATTTGAGTGCATTTAATGTGCTGGAAAACGTTTTTGACAGGTTAATCTATGTGGAGGTATTGTAATATATGACTACTTAAGTGTATAGTAGCTAGTATATGTACTGTATATATACTAGGTACTATACTGTATACTAAGCACTATATATTAGCTAGTATATGTATATCAATGCAATAAAGTTATGCATTTAGTTGCATAATGTCAGAAACCAGTAGTAGGAACTTTTGAGTGATGGGTTTAAGTGGCAACAAATGTTAGTTATAATTTGTTTTATATTTGATATGCATTTATCAAAAGCAAATAATTTTCATCAGTCTTTATGTACTGACGTGCAAGATATCCTATCCAAAGTACTGTATAAGTGGATGTGCTGGATACGTTTTGTTTAAAATTAGGTTACTTGCATAGCTAAGACTGACAGAGTTACTTGACGTAAATGAGACTTGCAACACTGGCCAGAGGTTAGAGAATTGTGAGATACTGTAATATTTATAAAGGACTTAATTAAAAAAATCAATAATGTTGAGCTGCAAAAGTGTGTAAAATGTCTACTTAAATGACATAGCTGCTTTCATATATGTAATGACTCCTATATGATGCATGTCATCTTATAATGATAAGAGTTTTCTTCTGTGTATTTGGCTTTTAATAATATGCTTATGCCGTATTCTGTGTGTGACACACGTTTAGGAACGTGTGCAGCTGATTATGCAGATCTTCCTGCCTTGCACTTACATTGTAAGACATTTCCTTTTTTTCGGTTATGTGTTTCCATAATTTATTAGAGAAGTGAAATATATTTTTGAAGCAATAAATATGGGTTTGTAGGGTCTTAATGTTAGTGTCCATTGACATGACATGAATACCACCAGGATTTTTCATTTGTATTGATTTCTTCAATTTTCTGTATAAACCGCTTTGAGGCATGCTGTTGCGAAAGGCGCTATATAAAAATAAATTGAATTGAATTTTCACCATATCACTTTCAAATTCGCTACACCCTCCCCCTCGTAATACCCACTGCAACCGCAGGCCAACTGCGCGGTTACAGCCTCTATTTATCCAAGTCAAACAGCACCAGTGTTACGGGGCAACCTGGGCTCAAACTCACAATGTCGCAGCTCAAACAGACTTACCAGACAAGATGAGTAGCCCGTTGAGCTAAAACTGGAGTACCTTTCTTGGGGGTCTAGTTGTACTCTTCTCCTGACTACTAGTGGATTCTCACTAATGCTTTCCCACTTCACTACATTAACATAGTAATGTATTTACATTACTATGTAAGTATTGTGTGAAATGCATAATGTCTACTGCACAAGAAACTGGATTAGAATCAATAAAAAGGTTTTGACAACTTTTATTTGAGAACTGGAACACAGTGATGGACAGTGCAGTCTGGAATACATGCATCAGTTGCTATCACTGACACCACAGTATATTCTAAACTTCCAATACTGAACATGAGATAGGAACACTTATCACATTTTTTTCTGTTCAGTGTGCTGGTGCTACATTGTTTCTTCACTGGGGATGAACTAAATTTCTTTAGTGTCTTACAGGCACAAGGCAAACTACTGATATTACCAACGTGACAGAAAAGTAAATAACTTTTATGACCATGTTGACTGGCTGCTCAGCCTGTCCTCGGTATACTAACATTACAGAATACAAAGGTTATAATGGACACTTATCTGTAAATGTCACTACAGAGTCCTTCTGTGCTCCAAGTAACTCTCTGTAGACTTGTTGCATCCCTTTGGCAAGCGACATATGGGGGGGGTAACAACTCCAACAAGGCGTCACACTCAGGCGCACACATGGACAGTGAAGGGGTCTGGACATAACACTGGCAATCCCATAGCAAAATATCACAGGTACACTGGCATTTACAACAGCACCAGCAGCATTAATGACAGTGAGGTATGGAAACTTGTGAGAAAGTAAGAAACAAGTCAAAGAAGTAGGTCTTCAGTCGGGATTTGAAGACTGAGACTGATTCGGCATCCTGTACATATCCAGGCAGACTATTCCACAGACTAGGGGCTCTGTAACTAAAAGCTCTAGTGCCAATACTTTTATGTATGTGTGGAATGGTAAAAAGGCCTGCATTCTGGGACCATAGGGAATGATTTGGACTATATGTATTTATCAACTGTTAGATATACCAGTGCTTTGACTTTTAGTGCCTTATATGTTTATATATATATATACACACACACACACACACACACAGTCATACTTTCTGCTTCCAGTAATTATTCTTGCTGCTGCATTTTGGATGCGTTGTAAAGCATTTAGTGTGTGGTTTGTACTTCCACAGAGTAAAACCTTGCAGTAATCTAAATGATTTAAAATAAAAGCATACACAATTTTTTTCTGTATCTTCTGTAGTAAGAAAGTTGCACAACAATATTTCTGAGCTGCAGGAAGAACACCTGTGAAACTGCATTCACATGAGAACCAAAGGAGAGGTTTGAGTCTGAAATTACATCTAAATTACAAGATGAGTCACTAATGAGAAACAGAGGCTGGTAGCATTTAGGTCTGAACTGAAAGCGCTCCAGTACAGTTAGTAGTGGCGCCCCGCCCCCCCCGCAGAGTTTTGTGTGTATTGACAGATATAACTGAGCAACTAATATCGCATGCCAAATACAGTCAAGTGGTGGGAAAGCAAATAAGGCCCATAAATGCACCCCTCCAACTCAGGACTGCTGGAGCCATGCATAAGCTGCATCACCAGCTCACCAGCTCACCAGATCACCGGGTCACCAGCTCACCGGCTCACCAGCTCACCGCATTCCTGTGAATTTGTTTTGTCTTGAAAAAAGTTTGGCGCCAGTTAAAATAAAGCATCGGTAGTAAACATATATGTGGCCAACATGGAAGAATATGTAAGCAAATAAAACAGAATATATAAAAGCCACATTATCCAAACGCACATGCACACACACACACACACACGCGCACACACACACACACACACACACACACACACACACATGCACAAACACCTGGTTTGGAAAAAATATATATTATTTATGCTTTTTGTCATTTACGAGTGAGGTCTGATTGGTCCCCATTTATCACTTCCATAGGGTTTTATTGATATTCTCATATCACCATAGTGACCCAAGTTTGTATATTTTATTGCCTTTAAGTCACCATAACAAATATAAACTGTTCAGTGTTAACTGTTCACGTACAGCAGAATTCCCAACCATTTTTATTTATTAATGTTCCAAGAGATTAATAAAAGATGAAAATATGACAGCATAAGCACGGTTTCATAGATGTTTTTGAGATATTGTTTTGTTAATAAACTGAGACTTGCTGAATCCTGGTTGTGTGTGCATGTGCGTGGATGGATGTGTGTATGCATGTAAATGGGCATGTCTTCATATAGGCATGTAGGTACGAATGTGTGTATAATAAAGAGTTCCCATCACGCAAGAGACAATGCATTTCAGTTCTTTGCTCTTTGCATTGGAATAATACGGTGAATATCTTACCAATAAATGACAGTTATGTTGTGCTCCAGATGGACAGTGAGTGAGAGATATTACCTCAAAATGATCTCTGTCTTCTCTGTGTGAGAGTATCGTGTTTTCAATTGAGCAAAAACCACTGTATCTTGGATTTATTTATTTATTTATTTTTTACATTTTCCTCTCTGGTTTTTCATCAAATGCTCAGTGGCTATCAGAAAGCCCAGTTCTCCCTGACATACACAGAAACAGTGGGTTATGCTCAGATGTAGCAGGATGAGGTTGCAGTAACTATTCTTGTTTGTTACTGTTTGATTGCTTTTTTGGGGTTTTGAACTGTAATCACCAGGTATACAGAACAATAGGATAGTTGATGCTAGATGCTCCATTCCTGATTCGTGAACAAGACTGCCATGAACTAAGTTAATTCCTCTAATTTATTCTTCTTCTCTGTGGGATGAATCTTTAAAAAATAAACATTTCCTAACTGATGTATAGCACCACATGGTGAAATTTTTTATATGCATTTTCTTTTCATGAATAGACAGCGTTTTTTTCATGGCACCTGAAATTAATTATTCATTTAACAGATGCTTTTATCCAAAGCAACTTGCAACATTTCATAAGCATATTACAGTGAGCTAGTGCAGGGTGTCTTGCTCAAGAACAGCTTGGTGGCTGAGCTGGGACTCAAACCAGGACACTTCTGCATCCCAGACTGATATTCTACCCATTGAGCCACCAGGCTGCTTGGTGCTTGCATGTGAATATATTGACTTCTTTTTCCTATTCACTGGCAAGAACTTGTCTCTTATTGACAGCAAAAGGAAAAGAATGTGGTGCCTGAATGTGAAATATATAGTTGGGAAAAAAAAATACAACAAAAATAACCCACGTTTGTGAACAGGGATGTCGTTAGTCTTCTAAGTGGTTTACCTTCACATTTAAGCTGGACTCAAGTGTAAATAATATTCACATCCAAGCATTGGAGCCTAGGGGGACAAAAGAAAGTCTGATATTCACAAAGGAACATGTACAATAAAAAGTACAAAAATAAATATTCTGGGAAAACATGAAATTAAAGATTCCCTGCCTCTTTCAACAACAAGATGTCTTAGATAAGTGATTAGCAAATACTACACAATGTTCCACTTGAAATTATTTAAATCAAGCTGTCCACCATGTAATTACTTGAATGAGGCCTTGTCCATAGACAATAGAGAGATGCAGTGACATGATTGCAGCTACCCTCCTGGAGTTTTTTCATGTTCCTTCTCAACAATCACCACACTGAGACTTTCTGTTATTGATGAGTCCACAGCACTCCTTTTGCATCATGCTCAGACACTGAGGAAGTTAACCTGTGTCTGGCTTGAGTCAGATTTCAAAGCAATTCCAAATGAAGCCCTTTTGACTTATTGTTTTGCCATTGTAAATCAATAGCTCTGCCCTGAGATTAAGGCGAGTGCTCATTCTACCTTCCAGAGCCAGATAAGGCTTCTGTCTTCATCAGAGTACAAAAACTGAAAAATGATGTAGTGAGGCAGGATATTGGAAGTTAGAGTCCCGCTAAACATGTACAGACAGCCTTTAGCTAATCAATGTAATTATGCAGTAAAGAGGTAACATTAACTTGTAATTATCAAAGTCTGAGAAGCGTTTGTTACTTAACTCTATGCATTTATGTCTTTGCTGGGTTTTCACTGCTAAAAACTTCCATTGGAGGTTTTGGACCATTATTTTAAACACCTTCCCAACCCAGTACCAAAAATGCCTCCTTAGCAATCACATCCATTACCCTCCCATTTTAACCAAATGTTTTTTATTATTTTTAACATTATGACAGATATGAAGATATTTGATATATGACAGATGAAGATATTTTGTAACAGATTGACATTTTACGAGATCTCAGTTACCTGGTCAGTGAAATATCTTTCATTACACTCACTAAACATTTTTTCCCGCTTTTGCTGTCAATAAGAAGAAAGTTCTGGCCAAAGAATAGGAAAAAGAAACCAATTTGCCATTGGGGTTTACCATTTTCCTCTCAGCCACTGGCCAGACAGCATTTGTTGTCCTGCAGGTACCCCTCTCTCTCCCAGGCCAGGACACCAGAACATTTTAAAATAATACGCTGCATACATGCCAGTTTCAAAATCCTTTCTGGCCACCTTAGTCCCTGAAGAGACTTGAAAAGGGTGGGATTCGTCTGCGCTCCTATAATACGTGTTAGGTCACGATGGTGTACTCAGCTCCTTGTTAGGGAAGACTTCATCTTGATGCAAATAATTCATATGTTAGCTGTTGTTCCAATTCAGTCTTTCAGTCCCTCTTACAATGAAAGCTCACTGAATTACATTTTTATTCCAAGAATTTAGTACATTTGCATTTATGTGAGTGTGTGTGTGCACATATATATGTGTGTACACAGGCCACATTAGTGAGTGGCCTGTAAGGGTTTCCATACACCACATATGATAAAAAATTCAATTTGTTGTAGAAGGATAACAAAGATATTCAAGAAAATAAAAAGCAGCGACATGTAACAGTTATTACAGCAAGTCTTCAAAATGGTCTACTTGAAATCTTGTGTGAACAGTATGAGTGGGTACCATGTTTGTGTTTGAATATGGTCTCAGGTTCCATGTAGGCAGAGGTTGCACGTCCACAAAGATGGGCCACAAATAAAATTCTATGCTAGCGTCAGTCATCACCAGATGATTCTAAAGGAACTCTGTGACAGTTTATTAGACACAGAAGATTTTCTTTAAAATGTGGATAATATATATTTTTACTTGTCTTCTTTTTTCATGTCATGCATCCACACAAAGTTTCATAAGAAGACAATGTTACAGAGAAAAATGAATCACCTGGGTTGTGGGAAGAGCCAGGAGCATCCTTTGCTTAACCTCGGTGGTTGATGGCTTGCTTTTATTTGTAATTGATTTTAAATGCAGTCACTGACATTGCTGTAAGCTTATAAGCACACACAAAAAAAAACGGTACCTGAAGACACTGAGTAAATTCAGACAGCATATACTTATCAAACACAAACACTCGGTACAGAAGCAACCCTCTACAGACCACCTTTTGGGTTTCCTCTGTTTCTGTATTTAAATTTCAAAACTATCCTTTGAAATGCATTTGCCCATGTAATGTATTCACTATTCACTGCACCTGAAAAGCTAAACGATAATTAAATGTCTGACTGAATACGCAGGTGTTTTAAAAGAAAGAATTCCAAATTCAGTCTCTCACCAGGCAGGGCTCTTTGGTGATTATCAGCCCCACGTCGACTCCTCAGTCCCACTCATAGTTATTTCTCATTCTGTAACCTCCAAAGAAATTGTCCTCAGGAACTTCCCAGACTACCAAACACAACAGCATGAAATAAATATATTCACTGTGATACTGCCTCCATTCAAAATAGATGGAATAATAAGCACATGGAGTATTGTCCCAGATTTCATTTAATTTTGTTCAGCAAAGTATGCTAAAGAAAGAATTATAAATACCGTTATGAAAACTCAAATTATTACTGGAAATTAGTGAGGCATAATAAAATGTGTCCATCACCTTTTGAATGAACTACAGCTGGAACTAAGGCATTTGAGATACTAAAGAGAAATTTCTCACCTTGAGGGAGGTAGCAGCTACATGCAACTTGGAACTTGAAAAGGCTTAAATCAGTAACTTTAGGAGATAAACCATACCTGTTTTAGAACTGCCAGTGCTTCATACTTTAATGTAAAATATTGTCACATGTCTGTCACATGTCAACAATGACATTCTAATCACAAACTTTGTTGTTCAAAATAAGATTTTTTTACTGTAAAAAAATTATGGGATATTATACTATATCATATCCCTCACATAAAGGTATAATCCCAAAAAGATCTATCCATCGATCCATTCGCTAAACCACCTGGAGCTCAACCCAGGAAGAACAGGGTGTAGGGCAGGGGACACCCTGGGCAGGGTGCCAACCCACCGCAGTAATCCCAGTAAGATTCTTAGGAAAATAGACTGAACAACACACACTGAGATGACCTTCATTTTCAGACATCCTGAGCATGTTTCTTCACAAGGTGTTCTAACAGGCTGACATAGTGTGCAGACATCACCTTAAGAAGTGCCTGAAATCAAATTGTATTTATTTAATTATTTATTTTGACTTACTAACTTTTGTAAGAGAAATACCATGCAAAACATATACATGTCTAGCTTTGACAGTCGATCGGGTTTGAGCCAAAGGAGCAGGCCTACAGAGATGCAGCATGCTAACACTTGCTGTACTGTGTCTTTCAGCTCCTATCTGGCTGTGGTAAGTTTTAACTTGTGCATCTTTGCTCAGTACCAGTCTCCAAGCCTCCACTCACTAAATCAAAGGGAATTTACAAGGGCACAGCTGAATGTGCTCCTGTGATTACCTGTAGCTATTCTGAGCTCAATGTCTCCCTGTAGCTGATAGTTGTAGTTTACACACCCTCCTGCTTTTTTACGCGATCGATGTCCCCATTTGTCACATATGAAACATCAGCAGCTTGTGGGTAATTATGACAATAAAATGGCTTGAAACACATATTTGCAACTTGTTTGTGCCTGTTGTGTGTGTGGTTGGGGGGGGGGAGAATCAAATATATTAGGGCTCTGGGTGGATGTGCATAAACACAGTTTTGAATATAAACTCAGTAGGAAACAGATTGGCCTCATAGCTTCAGGCACAGTTCGTGTTTAGCCCAAGCTGTGTCTGCCTGTTCCCTCCATGTTAATGTTAGTTATATGGCTACAATTCATATTGTCCATTTTAAGAAAAAAACTGGGATGTTTTGTGCTACAAAGTTCATTTTACAGTACACTGAAATTTCAACAAAGGCTAAACCAACAGCAACAACAGATGCAAATTTAGGTATGGGTGACATGCACAGCCACTCAGGGCAGCATCTTGCCAGAGGCGGCACACCGCACCTGCCCAAAAAATAGAGAATGGTGGTGACATTTGCACGATCGGTTTTCTATCAGTCATTTGCACGTCATGTCAATAATATGACACTGTGGATCAGTTCACCTTGTCGGAGTGGGCGCCCTCATTCTGGGTTCTGAGCTAGAACAAGACACTGGGTACTGCCAGGTAAGGTTTATCACTCATATGTATGAGATGTGGGGGGGGGGGCGGCCAGGTGCCTGTCACCTCAGGTTTAACCACTGGA
>JABJVR010015216.1:16296-42067 GCA_025773905.1 Chitala chitala | reverse complement strand
TTTCAAAGAAAAATTACCCTGGCCCCCCCCCCCCGAGTACATCGACAGTCCTGCATGTTTACCCACCACTATATATGAACGGGGCTTGCCTTTGTGTCAGCACACACACATGGGACGGAACCCGGGACAAACTGCGCAATATGGTGACGACTTGTTGATACAGTTCTATTTATTATAATTGTTGAGGGTTTTTTTCCATTCCATTCCTCGTTTGTTGCTGGTGGCGCAGTAGCTGATGCAGGATGAGGGGAATGGCAGGTAAACATTAGGCAGGCATTAGCCAGTGTCTGAGGACGGACTGTAACGGCAAAAGATCGCCATGTGAGGAAAGCAAAAGAACGTACTGCAAGAAATGGAAAAGGCTGGGGAGAAGAGAGGGAACCACCTCCCCATCTAGTCTGCTGTTTCCCCACATTGGACCCTGAAGGAGCAGCAAACCTGTGCCCTGTGGACATGGTGGAAGATGGTTCTGAATTTGCAGAGCTGACGGGTGGCATCGGGCTCACCACCCCCCACCCGCACCTATAACATTCAGGCTTGTCTCTTCTGTGGCTCCTCGTTCTTTCTGCTGCTCTCTCCTCTTCTCTCCTTCCTTCCTCCCAGCACACCACCTACACACCTGTTCCTTCTGCCTCCTTCCTGTATCCATTCCCCTTTCCTGGTCCCATGTCCTTTAAAAATCTTTTTTTCTTTGATCAGGCTTACTCTCTCTATCATCCTAAAGTTAATTAAATGCTTTTGTTTTTATGTTTTTATGCCCTGAACTGATGAATTTTGCTAGATGTTTTGTTCTCCTCCTCCCATGCAGACTGTGTGTAGGATTTTGGAGGGGGGGGGGGAGAGAGAACTATTCTGCAGGCATGTTCAACACAGACTCCCGGAGGAGGCAGTTGTCATGCCAATCATCGTGCTTGCTGTTCACTGCTTTCAGATTTAAGCTGCTCATTGCTTTTTGCACCAGGTTTTGATCCTAAGACTTTTAAACCAAAAAGAAATGTAGTGCACCTAAACTTAAAGGGTAGATTTGCCAGGAGGATGTTGCATTGCGTGCTTCCTTCAAGTGGTGCCGTGAAACGGAGCTCCTCAAATTTCTGAAATTCGAAGACCACCTTAAAAAAAAAAAAAATAAAAAAAATAATTAAAAAAAAATTAAAATTTTAATAAAAAATGTTTTTGTTACCTCTTGAAAGCCATGTGACTGGCCGGAGGGGCGCATGCACCTTCAGATACATATATTAAAATAAGAACCTTCTGTGCTTAGTTCAGTCATAGGCAACCCTGTCACTCTGCTGCCATGATAACAACACATAACAGCACATCAGAATCCTCCATTGCAGCCACATTTGCAGCACAGTGGGGTTTTTTTTTCTTTTTTGAAGCCTCCCCCGTCCTGCTGAGTGTACGTGCTACAACAACACTATTACTATGGAGCTGCTAGCTGGACGCCAGTGATGAGAGCAGGGTCGCCATGCCATAGCTGTTCCAAACTCTGCTGAGCCCCAACAATGGTTGGAAGGAGTGAAGCAGTTAAGGGGGTCGCTCCTTGTGTAAAGGCAGCTCTTTCTACAGTCGACCACTTTTTAAGACGACCTCCCCCTGCCCCCACTTCCATCCCCAAAATGTCTGTTTCTAGCAAAGCGCGGGGCACCTTGACAATGGCTTCCACGGTTTGCTTCAAGAATGTACTCCATACAATGCCTTCTTGACCTTCCCATGTAAAAATTATCACACCCTTTTGTCTCCAACAACATTGCATTTTCAGGCATTTCCAAGTCTCCTCCAAAACTTAAACTGCAGTTCTATCCTTCCTTTATTTTTGTTACTTAAGAGAGCCTGCATTCACTGCTTCTGTTTTACAGTTAAAGTGGGTATTGTTAAAATTATATATATTGACTGAATGAACCCCGGAGGTTTCTTTGCTGGTATTTATTTTCTTTTTTGTTGGCTTAGTTGGGTGCTTGTGCTTTGCAATCCATGCCACTGTGTTAGCAGAGAATAGGTGCCCTGGCTAGGCCATGCACTCATCCAAGAGGGACTCTCCACCAGGAAGTATGTAACCAGAGTCCCCTGTGATGTCATTGTGATGTAACTGTGGAAACATCACTTCAGCTCTGTACGTACAGTAAAGTTTCTGACCTTTTACGGAATTTTTTTTTTTTTTTTAGTTGTGGCTTAGAGTTCGCCTATGATACCAGAACCTTAATTCAGCTCTACTGCAGCTAATACAGTGGCATAATGCAATAAGCCCTGTGATGAACTTCCACATGCGATCATCTGCCTGGGCGAGTAGGCTGAATGACATGTGCCTGATGAGTGGAGTTGTACAGCCTTGCTACTTACTACTGAACTCTTGAATTCTGTACAGCAAAAGGAATGCATGGAACCTTGTTACTGTAATTAATAACCTATACAGTATATATTTAAGTTTTTTAATAACTAACTTCAAGTGAAAGAACTGAGCGAAACAATTTTATTTTTCTTCAAACACACGGCACCTAGGAATCTCGTTTTGTAGAATAGAAGGGTTGTTTATTCATTGTTACTGTTTGTTTTTTTACGGTTTTTGGGATTTTGTGTCAAATATTTTAAGAGAAATAAAATATGTATATAATATTAACGATGATGATTAATAAATGACAACATGGATAACAAGAGTCAGTTTGGCAATGAGGATGATCTGTTGAATTCTTACATGGATAAATTTTTTTTTTTTTTTTTTTCTTCTTCACACATGTGAATGATTTATGTCTCCAAAAAACCTGTTATCTTTTGTTCTCCAGCCAATAAAAGGAAAAAAATGGGGCTAGGGCATCTGTTCATAGATATGGTACGCCTGTTAATACGTGCTGTAAAATTTCATAAATCATGTCCCTTGGTCTTGAGCTGGGAATAGCAAAATAAAATGTACATATAAAACCCATTCCCACTAATTTATGTTCCCATTAGTGACAGGCAACTGCAGATTGTAGCTGGATCACTGTTTTGAAACTGTCATAAAAGATTCTCTCCATTGCCTTGTTGATACTAAGTGTGGACACATCATTTTATATACAAGAAGATATTAAAAATAAAAATTATTTATCTTGTTAAACAGAGCCTGCATTTCACTTCTTCATTACACATTTGTAACCTTTGTGTTATTTTGATGTTATGAAAAATGCTAATTTATATGGATTCTATATGAGAATAGCTTTTCAAATTGTGATGAAGCAACACTTTTGGGGCCTGTTAGAATACATAAAACACAATGGTATACAAGCACCTGTCCACCCTCCCTCAGCTAACAGCACCTAAAACTTCACTTATTTAATAAAAATACAACTGAATTAATAAAATGCAGATATCCTTGGATAATTTGAGGAAAAAATATCTTTCAGTTGTCTCCTGTATTAAATATGGGAAAAGCTTACATGTCTCATTTTGTTTTAGTTTTAACCAAGGCCCATAATGTGTTTTAAAGCACTAAACTGATTATACATTTAATACCGGCTATACAAATACAAAGTATTTGGTTGAAAATATTTCATAATTTAAAGTATGTGGTTATTACAAGTAATATCTATAAATGCGTAAATAATATGGAATATTGAAGTTTCTGTAAGATGGCCTAGATAAATCCAGCAGATGGCGCTGTAACGCCTCGCGTTCATTTGTAACTTTTGTCCACCTTAAACTGAATAGTCTTTATTACAGTCAGTCAATGGTATGAAACTTTTAATGAATTTGTTCGTCTGATTAAGCGTATAATCAATTTTTACATGGTGAATATCACACACATACACGCCAATCATTTTTTGATACGGTTGTGTGTTTTATCGAGAACGTGTGTACCCGGTTGTTGACAGCTGTCGTTATTTTCTCGGCCTGTAGGTGGATTTTCCCATTCATAAATATAAACTACTAATTGCTCATGCACTATTGGCGCGTATCGTCAAGGTTATGGTGACATCTGGAGAATACAAGACGAGCATTTGATTCTAGCTGCATAATAACACTAAAAGCTGCATTACTCTGTTACCCCCATAATTCCAAAGACTAATCTTGTCTGATTAACTAAAATGTTCTGACTCACATTGGAGATGCTTTGCACGCTTTGTGCAAAAAATAGGCTTCTTATATCGCCCATGTAGTTACCCTGAATCCCTATGATGTATGATTACTCCCTCACAGCAAGTTATTTTGAAATATTAAACGGCATAAAAAGATTTCCTAACAGTAACATAAACGTCACATTGCGGACATTTTAACAGCACGCTTTATTCTACAGTTCTTCACAGCGGACAACAACACATTATGTGTGACTACTTTAAAAGCAGACACTTGTAAATGGATACCAGTATCTACGACATCTTTTAAACTGTGCTGCTTTAAAATATTACTCAACGTGTACCATGTTTAACCACGAATAGTCGTTTATCTTAATTGCATGTGGAAATTATCTTTAGGACTGATAAAAGTATACGCTTTTACCTGTGGATACATGTCCAAGTAAACATGAAATAATGATAAATAGTAACACTCCTACTGTGATGACCGGAGGCTTTTTTTGGCGAGTATTTGTTGTCTTAGTTATTTTAAACAGAATTGATGTTACATCAGGGCGATGTCTGTGATATGCGAGCGAAATGTACTACCTGCGGGCGTTACAGTTACACACGAGTGTGCTCTTAAATGAAGAAACTGCGTGGCGTGCAACCCACGTGTGCCTAAGCACTTGTTGTTGGTGGGTTTTTTTTTTTGTGTGCCTAAGCACTTGTACATCAATTGTTTTCACGGTATTTGCGTCAGATTTGCGGAATTACGTGCGCTCCCCGAAGTCAAATCGTTAAGGAAAACCCAGGAACACTCCGCTGTGACGACATTCGAGGAAAGTAATATCTGTTGTTAGTTTCAGTCAGGCGACTTTAGAAAATTCGATTTTTTCCTCCGATGATTATCCTCACGGGTCCTAATCAGAGGTCTGATTAAAGTAGACTGCAGGGCGTGTCTCTGGCAATCTGACGAACCGCCGCATTTGGTCTCTGCATTGCAGATCTGACTGGAAATTGCTAAAGACAAACATGCCCTGAATCAGTCCCAGCCATAAGGTTTTACAATTAACAGCTCTTGCTGGTTGCTAAGTAATGATAAGCCGGGACATGCACAGACGATCATATGACTTTCATACCTTGCTTTCACCTTTAAAAACAAAGCATTAAAGATCAAGTACCTTTTCCAAGCAATTGGTGCATTCACGGAGCAGGGCTCGTCCTCTGGTGCATAAATGGAAAAGAACCAATTTAAATGGTAGGTTGACTCAGTGTGGAGTAAATGTAGGCCATTTATAACCCACCAATCATGTAATATGGATGGGTTGTACTTCTTTATGTGCCCATCGAAAGCCAAGATAACTGGCTTGCATCTGATGGTAAATAAATGTTCCAGTTCAGTGTAACCTACAGCTAAATTCTGAAGTAGGTAAGGACGATAATGGTACTAATGACGATAATACTAACTAATGTCACATTACCTCTGTTTTGTTCTGTCAGGTTTGTGCTGTTGCCAAGAAACCACAAGACCTTAAACTGAACTTCCTGCATGGAAATTACAGAAGACAGAATTTTTAAGTGCACACTGCACTTGGGAAAAAAAAATTTGGATATTGAAACATCACGCTTACAACCTTTGTCAGTATGAAATGGACAAGAGGTTAATTGGAGAGTAAAGAAAGTCACATTGTCAACATCACACAAGTTGAATTTCAGCAATTTGGCCATGTGTCTTTTCGTGATTTACTTCCTTAAATCCACCCAGAAAAATGTCAATGACATTGTTGCATTAACAGTCACAACAGAAATGACAGCTGTTGGAAATGTCATCTAAACAAATTTTCAGAAAGTTGTGCTATGAAATGACTAGCAGTTGTGTGTCGTAAGCTAAAAATCACATTTGTTACAAAGTACTGAGCTGCTTCCTATCAAACGTCATATCCATGGAAGGAAACAGTGTTTAAAAATAAAAACAACAGTAAACATAAAAACAGGTTGTTCTGAAGTATTTGAGTAATGAACCTGGGACATTGACTCAATGCCAGAGAAACAAATGGTGTGTAATACAAGTGAATATACCACAAAAGAACAGACATCGGAAAAAACAGATACAAATAGTAGATGATCTTTGTCTTTGGTTATTGCTGCATTTCTCAATAGTGATTCAGGAGAATCAAAAACCAGTGAAAGAAAAATTCATTGCACAGCAGAATTAACCAAACTAAAGCACAATTTTTGCTTAATGTGCCCTGCAAATGAAAACTCGAAGCTGTACTTACTAAGAAAGTAAATGCAATAAATTAATAATAATAATAATATTGTTTTCATTCCTTTAATTAATTTTTCCTATTCACTTATCCACTTGGATAATAAAAAGCACGTCTGATGATCCCCAAAAGTGTTTAAGACGGGATACTGCCTGGAGAAAATGCTTGGTCCTGCAGGGAACACACGGGGCACAAGGCCAATTTACACATGTCAGTTTACCAAAACCACGTCTGGAGTATGAAAAAATTAAATTAAATAAATCTCAGCGGCTGCATACAGCGTCCACATGCACGGCATTGGGCCAAGACTGAAACCTCAACACCGGAGATGTGAGGTAGCGATGCTGCCCACCGTGTCGCAATGCTGCAGCCCAATTTGCTGTTGAATAGGTTATAGACCGTTTGGTTAAAACTAAAACAACATAAAAAAAACATTACGATAGCGACACTGTTAATACAAAGGTGCTAGAATAGTATAAGCATGCTCGAAATCGGACGATTTTTGAAAGAATCATAGTGTATGCATTGCCCACATGGTAATGATTTGGATGTAGATTACATAATTTCGTGCACGTATTTTAAATCTCTTAGTTATGTGGTGTGTACATAACGGTATACCGCACATGCCTGATAAAATCGAATAATTAACAATGTCTATCAGTCACTGGCTTATGCCATTTAAATGATATTGCCGCTATATAACAGTCACGGCTGCAGGATTTTTTTTCCCGTATGCTATTAACACCAAACAGTGCACAGAATATAGAGTATAGATCGACGGAAATAAAGTGACACATTCAAATACGGATATGGTTCTCATCATATGTTCGTGGGCGCAGGCTTGTCGAATTTGACGGAATTTAGGACCCAACCTAAAGCGGAGTAAAGCGAATGTTTGTCGAATCATAAAAGTTCTTTGTAGTTGGTTGGATATCTTTGTGCAGTGTGTGTGTGTCTGTGTAAGATACCGGTTGTTGATCTTAGTTGCAGCGCATTTCAGTATGTGCTTTACTGTGCGGCTTTCAAAGTGAAAGCAGGCGGTGGAGCAAAGGCAGCAGTTATACAGTGCGGAAGAGAGGGTGAGTGAGAGGGGACAAATTTCAGCGCCTGCCTAGGAACACCTGGGACTGGGCGTGTATGTTGAGCAGATATGGTTCTGATGAGAAAAATGCGGCGTGTAGCCAAACGCGAAATAGTTGCTTGTTTTTGAGACCTCAAAAGTGCTTTTCATCAAATAGCGAGCCAAAGAGTGTGGCACACTGTTTTTATCTAGGAAGAAGGAAGGACGGACGGACTCACGATAACCACAGTGTCGCTCCAGGACAGCGATCACAGGTGAGGTGAAACTTTTTGGAGACCGCATAGATGCATGTAGGATTAAACGCGACCAGAGGGATGCGACTCCGTCGCGCGCTGTTCCCATTCCCAGGCCACGCAATGTGTTTGCAGCGCTGTGCAGGACAATAGATACGCGATGTTATGCTGTCAAGTACGCGATCTTTTGTAGCTTTAAAGATTTTTATAATGATGCGAGACTCATCTTAATTTTTAAGTACTGAGCGTACAGTATTATTTCTGGAGAGTGTGACATGGGCTACACTGAATATCCAAGCAGTATATTCGAGTTAATTAAGGGTATCGTTACCCTTATCTGTAGAGTATCTGTAGTCTGCATCGTAGACAATTAAGTGGAAAAATTACATGAGTTTATAAAACCTGTCTTTAATATTGGGAGGACCCTGTTGAAATGTTCGTTAACACAGTAACCGTTCCTGCGACTTTTTATATGTTTTATTAATATTATTCTTGCGTTTACGTTATTTTACGGAAGCATACTTCATTCGCAACAGAGCCGAGGCTGTGGCTGTGCTCGAAGTTCTCTTTTTATGTGCATTGTATTAGACCGCATAAAAGCAAGATCTTTAAAAATATCTTTAATATTTGCAAACCTGCGTTTTTTCTTTGTGTTCTTAACATGGTCTGCTCCCACCAATATATCTGTTCAGTACTAGACTGTGTATTGTCACAGTATACATGCTCAGTACCTTATATGTGTATTCGCTGTGTCTAATTGCACTGACACTGTGGATAATGCTTTGGGGATTTCCCTCATCGCAGTTAGGGCTAGCATGGGTTTTTGCGGTCTTCCTATTTCATACTTGTGGTTGGTCTGTGAAGGAATATGGTATCAGTTAAGGTAACAGTGAAATTAATGGCAGTGCCATGACGGTGTATACATTTGGATTATGCCAAGGACTTGAATGTGCTGTTGAATGTTAATCGGAGGCCTTCAGCAATAGCTGGGGCAGAATTTTTTTTTTTTTTGTGCAGCCTGTGGATCTTTAATCAGGCTGATGGCTTGAGTATGTTACTTGTGAGCCAGAGAGAGATGCTGTCATCAGAATGGTTCATGCTACCCCGCAGCCCACCCCAGCCCAGCTGCAGGTTGGACTACACCACACTACACCTGTAGGTCCTGTAGCTCACGGAGGTGAGTTGCAGCCCTGTGTGCTCCGTTGTCATCTTCAGTGATGACCTTGCTTGTTGTGATTTCCAGTCCTTCGCTGCTGGTCATCTTCAACCGCAAGGTGCAGCTTTGCACACAGACGTATAAGCAGCGAATGCCAGTCAGCCTTTCAGCCAGCGTCAAAATAAATTGAACTGCACTCATCTGTCTGGGCCTGTGTGTAGGTACTGCCCCTCCCCCACCCATAACTTCTGTTATCTGTGTCAACATGTCTTCTGAACAGTCAAGGTCACCTTGTGAGTGTGGGACCTGCAAGTGTTTCCATAAACAGAAAAAACATTCCTTGCTGTATTGATTCCTCTGCATCGTGTATTTTTCCATTTTTTGGCCTCGAGCGCCGAGAGCTGATAGACCTTGAGAAGAAAAAGTCTTCAGCAGAGAAGCAGAGGAGAACCCATATCCTTTACGGAATAGACAGTTTAGCATTGAATCAGTCTCAAAATGTACCCCCCCCCCCCAATCTAAATGTTTTTCACTCCACGTAAAACGTGGAGAAACGGGATACATTGACTGGGTTTGCAGGTGAGACTGTAGCTGACATAAGCTCTCTTCTCTTGTTCCAGATGATGATTATAAAAGATAATGACGCTAACGGGAGCCTGAAAGGGCTAAGGCTGTGTGTGCAGGAACATCCCTGCTATACATCTCCACTATTACTATAACTAGACAGTTGCAATTTTAACTTGCTTAAGACAAAGAGTAGTGTCGCTCTGACAGTGTAATATCTGTATGAGTAATGTCACGCTTACATTTCTGTGTCATTAGCTCAGGGTATTTTCACATGTACTTAATTTCATTTAGATATGGAGTTTCAGAGACCATGTTGGCAGAGAGGCTTCCCTCTGCTCTTTTTACAAGTATCCACACTTGAAATATTGACTGAGCAATGATTATGCGGAATACCTGAATAAGGCACGTCCTTATGATGCTGCTGGGTGTTGAAGTTTGGCCTAATTAGCCAAGCGCTTGCACTTAATATATCTGTGCTATGTATAGGAGAATTTCTGAGGGACCGTATTTGTGTCACCCTCAAACCCGCCCAGTATGTACTTCCTGTGTGTTCTGCTCTGAATACTGAGGAGTCTTTTGCTGTCACATAATGTGTCAACTTGTAGAGTTTAATGCTTTTGGTGTATGAGTGTAATCAAAGGTTTTGTTTATCTGTAACAGCAGTGCCTCTTCCTGGTCGTATCTTAGCAGACCCACAGACCGCTACTGAAATACACCATTTTCTTAGGGGTTCATTATCTGTGTCAGTTAGCACTTTCATTACCATGTGCTTATTTTATTATAAGGAACATATTTTATGAAGTAGTATTCAGTGCTGCAAATATCACACTGTGTTTGTCCAAAACCTAATATTTCAGAATCACAGCAATAAGTAAACATTTAGCAGTCTGTAGCCTTCAGAGTTCTTTTTTTTACATCCTAATTTCAGATATTTTTTCAGGTTCATGCTGTTTGGAACACATTAACAAATGTTCTAATTATAGAAAATACTAACATACCTAGTGCTTGCTCATTACTTTTATTTAAGGTAAAAAGTTTGTGAAGGCCAAACGTTTTACTGTCCTTCAAATCTGAGACATGTCACATTCAACAGATGACACAGAGGGTTTTTATCTTTTATTTTACCTTATTTAATAACTTTAATAACACCTTTTTGGAAAATGACACTCCAAAAAAGAATCTCAACTGTGGGCTTGAAAGAACATTCCGCAGATACCGCATTACCATACCTCATTCAAAAATTGATTTTATTACTCATAACAATGTCCATGGTCCTTTGGAAGTTGGTCTACTCACATTATTTTGTAAGTAATGAAGTGCCTTACCTCATTATGAAGGCTTCATGACCGTGTTGGTTAAGCAAATGAATGTGTCCTAATTAGCTGTGACCCAGCTGTCTCCTTAGCTGAAGGTCTATTACTTTTGAATGCTGTTTCACTGAACAGGACCTGTCTGCAAAGCTGCTGCACTATCACTAAGTGGGGAAACGGTATTATTTCAGACTGTGTAGCCTTTCTGTCTTTCTAAATGACATTCAGTGAATGTGTGGGGCGCAAGGAGGACACTGTGACTGAAAGGTGCATGTGTGCGCGCGCACGCGCAAGTGAATGAGAACACTTAAATGTTTGCGACACCGTGATTTATTTATTTATTTATTTACCCCCCCCCCCCCCTCAGCTGGCATTTTATTCAAAACAGGTTCAGCGGACAGACGTCTCGCCACAGAAATGCTACTGAAGATACAAGTAGTAAATGGAATGTCAAAGCGCAGCGCTTGTTTGAATTCTAGCTGATGCATTTGTGTACCTCCATAACATACACAGCATTAAATGTAGTTCACAATATTTATCGTAAACGGTGAAATTTGGACCCTCGTTGGTTACGGGACGTAGTTCATTGGCGTGGGCGCACGCGAGGTTCTTTACAGTACTGCTGAGAGTTGCCTCGAGCACGTGCGCTCCACCAGTGCCTTTTCTCCGCTGCGCGCTCCCTGCGTTAGGTTGGCAGTGGGTTCATTTCCGCGTGCGTGGTAGCCAACACCCGGGGATCGTGATTAGACCCTCTGTTTTTCAGCACATCGTTCTGATGAGCTCAGATTTATGTTTTGCCACGTAGTCTTGAGCCTTTTCCGTTATCTGCAGTGTAAAGGATTAAAGAGGAATTGCTGAGTCCAGCTGGGGGGTGGTGTTCAAAGCATGTTTCAGAAATTCCTAATTTATTAATAATGCATGATGCGTTCAACTAAATTGGAAGGTTTTTTTTTGTGAAATCTATTTTTCATCTGCTTATTTGTTTTTTGTGTTGGTGGAAAATTGAGTTACAGTATATAATAGTTTTGAAAAAGACTTGAATGGACATTAACTTTAATTTTTTTTTTACTTAATCACTGTGCTTTTAGTGTTGGATAAATGACGTGGCCTGTGTTCCCTGTGTGTTAAACCGCTTTTGTGAATACTGTATTGCACTTAATTGGGCATACATAGTTCATATCGTATTGGATAAATACAAATCCAAACTATGTTCGTTTTGCCTGTGTACTAAAGTCATCATACTACAGAAATCACACTTCACAGAGGATTTTTTTTTTTACTGCTGTTTTTACCAGTGTGAAACCCCAGCCGTTACCATAGCTGAGTATAGCTGTCCATACGTTCTTGGCTATAGCATGTTGCTCATGACATGGGTGCAGAAACAGACGTGACAGATGGCTCACCGAATACCCTTGTTTCTACAGCATGCGATGCGCATGTTTCTTCTTGTCGCTATGGTGAGCTGTGCCCATAATCCTTCAGGTTCAGTAGCTGCTCATTTCTGCTGTGTTCATGTTAACTAAACAGAATATGGACAAGTTGCTTTTGAAACAGACATACCAGATACTTGCCCCTAAGTGTGTTCATGTTTTCCTCTGTCTGCGTTTTCAAATTTAAATATGTAGAAAAGTTCACTTATGAAAGATAGCTTTTATGTGTGTTGCTGCTTAGTTTTTTTTATGGTGATAAAGGACTCTGAAATTTTTACTTTTGCATTAATATTAGCCAAATTAACTGTTAGACTAATAGCTAATTGTTCAGACCATTGTGCTGCACGCTGCTTTACTTTCACCAGAATATCACTGGGAATACAAACTGGCTCATAAGTTTATAACTGAGAAATGGGCTGTTTAGTCATTGTCATTTAAACCCCTCATTGTGTTGTGTGAGCCTAACCAGTGCTGGCAGATTTCCTGTTCGCAAATGCAGCACTTCATACATTTCCTTTGGGACCATTTATTTTATTTATGACTGGCATTGTTAATTTCTCACTTGCATGTCTTCATGGTAAGTGCACGGAATGGTGCCTGAAGTGTCGCACAGGTAATGCTGCTTCAGGATCAGTGGCTGGCCTTCGTGTGAACGTAGTATTTCTCTGTGAAGCTGTCCAGCGCTGTCGTTGTATTACATTGTCTGAAGTCTGAGAATCATTGCTGACTGTGGTGCGCAGTTCAGCTCAAATGCAGCTCCCATCTCCTCAGTGGTTATCAGTTCAGCTCAAATGCAGCTCCCATCTCCTCAGTGGTTATCAGTTCTGAGTAGCAGGACCCCCAGCAGCCTCTCAGGGGGTACTTGATAGAATTATAAAATTTTACAGTATGTTGTTTTTGACAAGTAGCCTCTACTTCCTTTGAAACATGAGCCAGAGTCATGGGTCTGTACAGACCAGCAACACTGTATGTACCTCCCCTCCCACCTCCAGAGTCAGATAGACAACCCCTAAATTTACCCACAACTTTGAAACACTCCTTCCAATCTACTGTATATCAAGGTCAGACTGAATCCCCAGAAAGTATCGGTGTAGTCAAGGTCATGTTGATAGGACATGCAGAACTGTGGCCCTGTGGGTTAAACGTGCTCTGATAGGTGTAGTGTTTGACACGTAACACAACTAAGCCCTCACAATTTATTGCCTTATTCTCAGTACTAGAGAGAAAAAATCTTGACAGAGAGGATGCGCAAACACAGAAAGGTTGAGAACCACTTATCTGCGCCGCGGACCTTACGTTTCTCATTGTCAGAGCACCGGCTCAGAGTGGTTGCTATCCTTTCTCATTGAGTAGCGTATTTTAAACTTTTTTTTTTTTTTCTTCCTTGAATCGAAAGAACTTGAAACACAGTGTTCCATACAAATCTGTTGTAGTAAACAGCAGATTACAGGAGTAATCTGGTTAGAGGACTTTGGCCATAGAAGTGAAAGCTGACCTGATTTGATCTCTGCATGCTGCCTTTTTCGTCGCTGCTGCTGTCCACCCACGCACCGTGTCAAAGCCATTGTCACCCACCTAATTTCATTTCTGATGCAATTCTCCACCTCCCTTTCTCATACGTTCTACGTTTTGCCTTAATTAGATTTGCCTGGTCGGACAGTTGTGACCCGTTGCGAAATGTGATGAAGTGCTGCATTTGTCGGACACAGCAGAACAGTGTCAGACAGTGTGGAACACCTGTGCCTCCTGTCCGTAGCTAGTGTTGGTGTCACATTAGAGAGCAGGAAAAGACAGCGCTACCTGTTTAAAGCACCTTCTGCACATGCTTTGAAGCAGAAACATCTTGCTGACTTTACAATAAGTACAGGGAATGTTCCTTTTCTGTACTGGGTTGGTGGATGATCAGGAATACAAGCTTTTCTAAAATAAGGTTTTTTGTTTCAGATTCCTTGTAATAAAATTTTAAAACGCTATGAGAAAAACTATTGTTTTTTTATTATTATGTCAAACTGTGTGAAAAGGGTGTTTGGTTTGTTGAGTGGGAAAGATTTTGTGTTGCTTGCCTTCTCTTTTTGGCAGATCACTAAAGGCGCATTTTTATGTTAAGCGTGGGTCATTTTGACAAGTGCTTGCGAGGTGTGTCACCATGGAAAGAGGAACTGTCACTTGTTTTTGACTGAGATGTTGTCTTAATGGTTGTCGCAGACACTGGGTTGGAAACTGTGTTCAGAGACTCTGAACACAGCTGATTACAGAACAAGCGTATTGGACTCTGAATGACTAAAGACACACTCTGTGAAAGAACACTGTGTTTAGCCCTGAAGAAGGTGATTTTTTTTTTTTTTTTCTTTTCCACCCAACTTTTATTTATTAGCCTGTGTTATTCAATAACCTAGTTTGCATTTTAACCATTGCATTACACTGGCTACTTAACATGCAAAAACTGCTTCCAGTACATTACAGTTTCACTTTTTTAATCACCCTTTATAAAGCCTTATTCGTTTAGTACCTTGTTTAATGGCATAGCAAATAGGTTGTCCGGTTCTTTGATGGTGAAGCAACATGCTGGTTCGTTGTTCATCTACAAGTGGCATTGACTCTCTCTCTTTTGCCTGGTTTTTAATCTCCTGTTTCAGGGTTATCATGAATTATTACCAGCACTAGGTACAGAAACACTAACATTATTTGCTCTCAAATATGTCTATATATGGGGATTAAAGCCTTGTATAAACTTGGCCAGGAGATTCCCACTGTCTGGATGAAGCTGCCTGCTTTAAGCCAGGAACCAAGATTAGCCCAGCCTTAAGGCTAAAGTACATCACCTCTAATCTCTTCCCTGGTTCACCATTAAAGCTTAGACAATAGGTTGAGGGCTCAGTTGTGTTACATGTCAAACACTACACCTATCAGAGCACGTTTAACCCACAGGGCCACAGTTCTGCTTGTCCTGTCAAGATGACCTTGACTCCACCGATACTGTCTGGGGATTCAATCTGATCTTGATATACAGTTGATTGGAAGGAGTGTTTCAAAGTCGTGGATAAATTTAGAGGGCTGTCTGTCTGATGCTGGAGATGGGAGGGGAGGTACATACAGTGTTGCTGGTCTGTACAGACCCATGACTCTGGTTCTTTTGCTGGTACCATCTGTTTAAAGGGCCCTTTGCCAGGTCAGTAGGTGATATGGCCAGGATTGTTTCAGGTTCAGTGAGGTCTCTGCTCACAGTCTGACCACTCTGACCCTGCAAATATAGACTTCGTTTTTAATGTTAAGTTCGGATGTAATTCTTAACAGCTGGCAGCTTTAAAATGGAGAATAACAGATTTTTTTTTTTTTTTTGTGCCTGAAGATGTAGGGTTGATGCAAAATGCACCAACTATGGAAGAGAAAACCGAAGCGATAAGATTTTAGACTCGGTGACTTCGTGTCTGATGCCAAGCTTGATGTGAGCATTAGGCCTGGGAGATCCACTCCTTTGGCCTAAATAAGGACAACAGTGAACAAGATCCTTGATGACCACATATAGCTTGGCTCTCGCTCACAGAACAACACGTGTCCAAATCCAGTTTAGGGAGAACCAGGTCACAGGAGAGCACAACAGGAGGAGAGGGAAAGACCCGTAAGGATTAGAACAGGAAAAGCCCGTCTGGCTCCAGGGGCTGACGCGTGGCTCTTGCTAGCAGTGGTTCTTTAAACAGCGGTGACTACCAGTTTCCACTGTTATGATAAATGGCTGGGTACAGAGGAACAGTGTCCTTGTGCTCCTACAAAGCAGGTCCCTGTGCCTAACTTGGCATGGGTGTGCTAACCTGTAGCTGCCTAAAGTGGACTCTCAAAAGAACTAGACTAATGTAACGCAGTCAGTGTTGTGAAATATGGATTTTAACAGTAAGCAGGTGATGGTACTCAGATTAAAAATGCATGTAGAAAAATGAATGTTTTGTACATGCTGCTGAAAAGTTGCATTTCCCTGTAACAAGTATTTTGGGACCAGATGACAGCTGCTTCAAATTTCCCTGCTTTTCAAAACCAATTATATGTAGATAATGTTGTAGCAGGTTTAACAGTATAGATACATTTTTATTACTTGAATTTAGTCACCTTTCTCCCAAGAGGCTTTCAAAATCGGTGGGTGACTGGAGTGACTGTGAACGATGAATGTCTTAGTGTATTACAGTGATTAGCGTACGCTTTCATGTGATCAGCAAACAGGATACTTGCAGTTGTGTTGCTAGTTTGTTCTCGCCGCTATCAAAGCCCATGTAAAGAGGACGCAAACAGGTGATCCATAACAAAATGGCCCTTGGGCAAGTCAAGGAAGGACAGGCAGGTAACTTCTACTAAAAATGCCTCGTTCCCTTCCTCCCTGACATTGTGAAACAGGCACCGGTCTGCGTTGTTACCTTCAGCTCTATATCCAGCTGGCCAATGCACAGTCCACGAAAGCCGCATGTACATGGACACAAATCTGTTCTTTATGCCGTCCTGCTAAAAGCAGAAGAAATCGCATTAATGAAAAACAAAGTTTGGAGAAGGTCACGCCAAGGGTCTGACCAAAGGCTGGTTGCCAAAAAGTTGTAAAAACAAGCCCACGCTACATTGCATCCTGGCCTTATCATTAGCTGAAGGAGGTATTTGGAGGAACCTTGGATCCACTTGAAGGAGCACATCTTGGTTGCTTGTCTGGCACTTGCTTGATCTCCTCACCACAGCTGTCCTTACACGTTGTCAGAAAGCCACTGATGTTTCCCCCAGTGACAAAATCCCCCTTTAGCTCCTGTTTCTGGTGGTACCTCCATTGATACAAGGTGACAGACGGGTCAGTTTTGAGCAATCTTAACTCGGCGAGTCTTTTTTTTTTTTTTTTTTTCCCCTCCCTCCTTCAGTGCCTACAGTAAAGTGGTGTGGCGAGCGGCTGTGGGACATGTCTGCCTGCCGTGGGCGAGAAGACACTTGAACCAGCAGCACTCGTTTCCTTGCTAGGGTTCATTATGCCTGCATAAAATCTAAGGCTTTCAGATTCAATTAGTGACTCTGCGCCAGCTTTGAGACAAAGACACTCACTAATCAGCACTAACGAGCATCTCTAGGTGCTGTTCTCGTGCGTGGCTGGGCCCTCAAGAAGAGTCTCACAAGTAACGCCAGGAGAGGAGAACACGCACATGGCTGCACCATGGCCTGAAGGTTCACTTCGTTACTGGTATGCAGAATGAATCCTTGGCAACCTCTTTAGTGGGTGTTGTGTTGTGAACAATTTAACAATAAAGCCCGTAATAGTTTCCCTGCTTTTATTTTTTTATTTTTTAATTTGTGGTCCGACTGAGTCGGCCTGGCGTTACAGTCTGCGTGTTCGGGTTCTGACCCAGTTGCTTACGAAGTTGGCCGTAGCTTTGTAGCAACATGCCCAAGGGAAACAGACTGCTGTCAGAATACCTTGTGCTTAGCCACCAGTTTCAGACATTTGGGACCATTTGTTGTGGTTGCATTTTTTAATTGGGTGATCTTTTCCAAATTCAGCCCCCTCCCTTTCTTTTAGCCTTTAGCCTTTATGGTCTGCTGGAAGACTGATTTTTTTTTCGGGGGCTCAAGATTCCCATAAGACTTTAAATGGACAGCAACACAACCTTTGGATTTAAACTTTAAAGTCTGGTCATCACGAGCCCCTTAAAAACTGCAGTGTTTACCATCAAGTGATGAGTAGCAAATAATTCTTTGATTTCTAGTCTTTGTTCTACAGCTCTACCAGAATAGCAAATACAATAGGAAATCCATAACGTTTGTGTGAACCTGTGTGTTTGGAGTGCACTCCGAGAGCTAGGTGGGTGTATAGGCAGTGTACACAGTGTGATGTAGCCATAGCGGTCAAAGGTTATGGAGTGTGAGGTGGGACGTCACTGTTTCCTGCTGTTTTGTGTTTGACAGGTGTCTCCGAAACAGAAAGCTTGACAAGTCCCTCATGAGAATGGATTGAAATTTTCAACGGAAAGAACAACTTTTCCCAGCATTAGAGTATTACACTGTTTGTGTGCTGAAATGTGATTTTATTCACTGTCTGGATATAATAATTTAGTTATTGAAGCAGACCAAAACTCAACACAATTTTTTTTTGCCTGTAATTTCAGAACAGAATGGTAGGAATGATTCCTGCTTCCTTAGTTGCTATAGCCTCAAGTAAAGCCAGCTGAATGTGGAGTGGGGTGGGGGGGTGTGTAGGTGGTTGTAGGATGATTTAAATGTACTAAACCTTGCAAGGAAATGACTAGTCTTCCCCAATCAAGAAATATAAATACCTACATGTCAGTATAGAGCAAGTCCTACAATATTTGGATTGGCATATTTACAAAATCATGGATGTACATGAAAGGTACTTGTAATTGTCAGGAACAAAAACAGTGCTGTGAAAATCTATGGCTCGGGTAGAAGTGAAGCTTTGGTAGACCTTAAAAACCTTTGTGTTCTGAAAACTGCAGCAGTCAGTCTGAAAGGCAAACAGACAGGACTGTGGAGAGTTTATTTTTTTGAGAGCACTGGTGTCTTGCTTTGAAGGGGTCTCTATTCATCTCTCGGTGGTTCCCGTTGAGGGCAAGAGAAGAGCTGTTTCAGAGGCCATGCTGGTGCCCACCTGTGTGTTGTATCGTGGAGAATCCACCACAGCGCCACCTCCGTCCAGTGAAGGTGCAGCGGAGAGACCCTCAGGCCACCCTGAGCTGAGCATACAGAAGATCTGACTCATGTGGTAGCCACATATAGTCTGGAAATGTACAGAGTTAGTATAAAGGTCTGAAAAGTGCCGTATAGTTCTGTGTTAGCTGTGCTACATTGGTGAACGATGCTTTCCATAGAGGTACGTGTGCAACAAGGTGCATTTGGCAAATATCATCTAGTAGAATGAAAATGGTGTGTAAACAGGGCACAAGCTAATTAAATGGTTAACGTATTTTTCTGTTATGTATGTGTGTACACATGAAACATGTAGACAAGCACCGTTTTGTAAATATGGATGTGGTATAGTGTGCATGTGTTTCTTTACATAAAATTATACACACACAAAGAAAGAAAAATGTCTCTTACAGTAGTAGTACTGCATCGTGATGGGACCCTGTATAAGGACAAGATATAAGGATAATGTGTTAGTGGACAAGACAATTAAGTGGATAACATCTCTGTCAGTGTCCGCTGGGGCTGACATTTTACTTTTTTTAAGTTGACTGTTAAACTCACACAGTGTTTGTGTTGGTGATATGTTAATGTATGTGAGATCTGTACCCCTTGCAGAGTCACTGTGGCAGAAGACGTTTGGCGTGTGTAATCCAACTGTGGCAGGGCATGCTGGGATGCGAGTCAGTCAGTGTAAGGGCAGCCCCACTAAAGGACCCCCCCCCCCCCCCACAACTCCTGCTGAAATGGTGGCGTAGCATTTCATGCAGAGCAGACCTGATGCTCACTCAGTTGTTTCAAAGGTAGGCACAGAGCCAGGCAATGAAGATGTACAACAGCCCAGTTTCACCTTTGCACCTGACACACACAGACACACACACACACACACACACACACACACGCACCGCTCCTAAAGCCGCAGACCAGAGCACGCGCAGGCAGGTGGGAGGCAAGGTGGAACGAGGGCCAGAGTGTATGACGGGTCCCCACGAGAGAGGAAGATCGGGAAACGACACCCAACTTGTACTCCACGCTTATTCTCGTTAAGTCTGTTGCTCTTCCACAGGTGCGTTGCTGTAAATCACGCTAAATGTTGCATGTGTACAGCAAAGGAGATTTCTGTTTGCATATAGTATTAAGCTTTTCAAAGGTTTTCTCCATCAATGTTGCATTGGTTTAGGATCGTTCATAATATATATTTTTTTAAAGGAATGAATGAATTAAACTGTCGCATACATCATTAGGCTTTTAAAAAGTTTAAAGTCTTAAACTGTAAAGTGAGCAGTGCTTTGTAAGGTAGTGTTATCATGCTTCTGAAAGACTCATTGGTTTAATGCAAGCTGAGGGAAACATCCAGCTGCTTGTGGTGATCCACGTTTTCTTTAAATAAACAGTATCTCTGACATATATTCGTCTGTGTTCTTTAGTTCAAGACTTTGTACATTTGCACTCGTTCAGTGTCTTCCACTTTCATGAAAGTGCATTTCCCTGTAGTCTTGGCAGATTCTGACTCAGTATGTCTGAAGTGGCTCTACACAGAGATGGGTATAGAACCTGCCTTTCCATTGGTTGTTCTTCTTTGTCAGCAGTGAGGTGCAATGCTGGTTTATGTCACCATTCAAACTTCAGTCTTTCTTTAACTGTCAAAACAACAGCAACCATCGTTTCGATGCTGTAAATGATTTTAAACTGGTCTTTACGTTAAAAAGTTATAAATTGTAGGCTCATCCGTGTTCTGTATGTGAAGGGTTTTTTTTTTTTTTTTTTTTTTAACTAGCCTGAGTAGTCAGGGATCTGGCCCACTACTGTTTTCGCAGATGGTGCCCCGTCCTAGCAAGAAGGGCTTTAACCCCACCCCCACAGGGAATCGCAGTGCGCTGCTTCCTGTGAGCAGCTCGGATATCTGGATCTCTCTCAAGTGCCCTTGTTCTTTATTTATTCTCACGATGGAGGCTGGCGGACCTGCTCTGATGATTCTCAAGAATGTGGAGGAGATGAACCGATACCATATGCAGATATTCTGGGACTGGCAGGCTTGTTGAAGTTTAATGAGCCCAGTTGTCAGGGTTTGAGAGCTCACTGTGAAGCGTTGAGATGTCTGTTTTTCTTTCTGTGGAGCCAGATGTCCAGGTTCAAATTCACTTCACCAATGATGGTATTTGTTTTTACCTTATCCTTGTGTAGGTCCAAAACCATAATGGCTCATATAAATTGGTGGCTGTAAGCAGCCGTGTTGGGTGAGACCGCACACGTGATTACGGCTTATGATGGTCCGCTATTCAGGATGTACCTACTGTTCCTGTACTGAACTCAAATTAATACAACATGACAAACCCTCCTGGATTATTGTTTCTACTGGTTACAAGACAGTGCAGACTTTGCTGTTGTACACTTTGGTTAGGAACCCAATCCAGTAAAATGCTCAGGTCTTTAAATGGTTAAGATTGTAAGTTGCTGTATAAAAGCACCAAGTAATAAATTGTCTTGAACAATTCTGAAGTTGTGTCAAGGACTTTTGATATAGAAGGAAGTGTGAAAAAGAAGCATTTACACAGAATGGAACAGGCTGTGTTTACAGAACTCTCTCTGGGCTGCTAGTTTCAGTTGTTTTCACTCCCAGCATAACACCAGTATCTATGAGCCTGGGTGTTCTCTTAAGTTGTGCATACATGTGCACGCATGGTTGCGTGTGTGTGCGTGTGTAGACAGACATAGTCGGAGGCGGCGGTTTGTTGAAATAACTTGTAACATGCTTTTGATAATGACCTTTTTCCAGTCGGTTTTTGCGAATGTCTAATGACAGCATGGTGGGATACTGAGACAGTTTGTTGCTGGCAAATCTGATTGGGATTTTTTTTTTTCTGTCTTTAGCTTCTGTATTTTAAAGAATTCCTTATACTTCTAAAGCATTCGTTTTTTACCCAGTTACTTTATTGGATTTTGGACATACTAAAGAAAACGTGGATTAAGTAAAAATGGAATGTAACAATACTGATAATAGGTATGATGATATAAAGGTGTGGTGTTATGACATCCTGCTTTTGTGTTATTTGCCTTTGTGTTTTTTGATCAACGGTAGTTAGTTTCAAAGAGCAAAACAAATCCAATAATGCATGAATGAATGGTGATTCTCCTGTAAAACATCCTTTATTTTTCAAAATGTCTATATAAAACTTTTTTTTTTTCTTTTTTTTTCCAGTTTTTTATGGAGTCAGTATTCACCTGATTCTTGGTAAAGATGCAGTGTGAAATGCCTGTGCAAAGTATGTAGGTTTGCAAACGAATGTTCATCCAATGATTTGTGTTGGAAACATAAATTGCTCCAAGTCTAATTGGCTAATTTTGTTTGAGTGGGTCTGAAGAGCAGGAGTGTTTGAGTAATCACAGGTTCTGATGAGAGATGACACACTGCGGGCCCGTGTTTTCAGCGGTGTTAAAGGTCGTGAATAATTACTGTTTTCATCCCGAGAATCCTTTCACCGTTCCCTCTTCGGGTTGATAACCGCCGCTCGTAATTGGAACTGAAACTTTAATGTTTTTTAACATTCGAACTTTGAGTTCCAATTTAGATCAGGAGTTACGTAGACAGACACTTGAGACTGACAGCATTTTGTGTACCAGCTGATGAGAACATATGATTAACAGAAAGACCACAAATCAGTATTTATGTAATATTTAATTTATGTTCACATCACTGACGCAATATCAGGTAGGAAACTAAAAATCACGTTTTATTTTTTTTGTGTTTGACAAAATGGCCTTTAACCTTTGTATTTTGTTTTTTTTTTTCTTATACACACCATAGCTTGCCTGAGCGAATACCTTTGTAAATGGCTTGTTATGTGGACTTATAAAAGTCAGGAAGACTTCCTCCTAAATACAGTGTAGGTTTTCCAGCTTACATACAAATGGAGGCACATTCTCTCCTCTTATTGTCATCTTGTTTACATTTCAAGATGTTCCTTGTAGTATTATAATGCATTTTTTTTATTGCATTTAGAAATAGACAGCCTTATCTTTAATTAAACCTCTTAAGCAAATTATCTTTCCCATTTACATGTTTATTAGGGAACATTCAGTGAAAACATTGCAAATATAACCGAACAGTGCGGATGAGCAGGAGCACTGATGTTCTCAGTTTTCCTGTTTTTTATAATTGCATGTTTTTGCATCCTGGCAGTCAGGGAGGATTAAATGTTTGAGACAAAACTGCAAGATGTGGTAATGTGATGGTGTAGACCCATTCTGTAAAATGCTGAAAGTCCCTTGTTTTGCACTGTTTGTACAGAGGTTGCATGCAGCTCATCTTAATGAAATACATGTATAATAATAGATGTTCATGTGCTTCAGGAAGTTCGGTCAAACATGCAGAATATGTTGTATTGCATGCAGATGGTTTCAAAAGGCTGACATTGCTGTATAGCTTATCCAGCTTGTTTTTCTGTGTTGCGGTGTGTTGAGTTCTGCACTTCCTGTGGTGTTAGGGCCCTGGACGTTACTGCCCTCCCTGAAGGAAGTCAGCGGCGCTGTTGATGCCCGCTGCTGCGCACGCCCTCAGCTCCCCGCTCCATCCTTTTGCCCCACGCGGTGATGGCCTCGAGTGCAGAGCCCGGTCGGCGGACAGAGCCAGATGTTGAGCCCCAGACAGAGCTCGCCGACATGGTGGCAGCCATTGGCGTCGCTTCTTCTGAGAAGGCCGAGCCAAGGGATGGGCCAGAAGACCTCAAGAACGGGGCACGGGACCCTGTTGCCAAGAGGCCAGCCCAGCGACCCAACCTGTCCAGCAGAAAGCTCTCTCTGCAGGAGCGTGGCACTTACATGGGGGGTGGCGGCGCTGGCCTGTCCCATGTTTCCCCCAGGGTGGCACGCAGACCCACCATCGAGTCCAAGCACGTGTCCATCTCTGACACCCAGGTGAGACCAGAAGACCGTCTGATGCAGGGAGGTGTGCCACACCTTTAGTACACTTACTGTGTCACGCACAGCTAACAGATAAAGTTGTCTATTTTATTTATTTATGTATTTATTAACTTTACAGGTTTGGGCAGGGGGTTTGCTAGCATTCTTTATGATATGGGCTGAATTCCTTCATTGTTGTATCTCTGACTTCCACTCAAACCGCACTGTGTTCCTGACTGCACCTGTTCCTCAGTGGCCCCGGTGCAGTCTGCTGAGACGGACCCAAGTTTGTATGAGTAATAGGAAGTAATGCTGTGTGGGCACATTTCTGTTTGATTGTCTAATATTTAACTAAACGCAGCAACTGGCGGATATTATCTAACGTTGTCAGTGTTATGAGTATGAGCGGATCTGTCATCAGAAATTCTACCCTTTCCAGAGTTTCTCATTGCACTAAAGCAGATAGCATCGTGTTATTGCACCCTGCTTTGTGTTATGCAATTCCTGTATCTCTTGAAATAGGAGAAGTTTTTGTAACTCTTCAAACTCAGTAGTCGTAGAATAATGTAAACCATGGCAGCTCAGTTACATTTTCCAGTTTTTTTTTTTTTTTTTTGGGGGGGGGTTTCTTTGTATACAGTTTAATTCCATTTTTGAGTGTGCATTTGTACAGACGACTGCTGTAGCATTCATGAACCTGTGTACCTACAAGCACTGGATGTTGAGCAGGACCCTGGTTTGATGATCCAATTTTGCACATTTTCTGAGGGAAACTAGGTAGAAAGTCACTGCGTTTGTCTCCTTGAATAGTGCAGGGACTGGAGATTGGCTCACAGCAGGATGTTATTACACATTTGTCTTTTTTGGACTCTGCCAGCCTCCGTCCAATCCATACCCATCTTATTCATTGATCCCTCCTGCTTGTGTCAGCCTCCAAATAAAATTAGTCGGGGTGGCCAAGTTATCAATCCAGAGCCCTCATAGCAATGGGGAGGCATGCGGTGACACACAAATTGTGTAATCCTGCTTTTTTGGTGTTATGTTAACTTTGTTTTTGAAGTACAGTAGTACCACAAGACTAAGAATTTTTTTTTCTGGTATGCTTTGTTTTAAGAGAATAATTCAGCAGGGCTAACGCTTGATGTGATGTATCTAGCATTTAAGATAATGAGGATAGATACAGGAAATTGTGTTAATGCTGCGTCTTTTTTCTGTCACACATGATTAAGCATTTTTTCAGATGTAAAGTCTTTGGAACTAAATTACACTATTGAAAATAATTAAATTTTTTTTTTTTTTTTTGAAGACCATGTCAGTTATTTTTGGTTCGGTACAAACAGCAGTTTATTGTTGCAGTGCGATTCACAGATGATTTCATTTCAAATGTACGCATGAATACTATAAACAAGAAAGATAAAACACAAAATTTCTACATGAATGTAAAAAAAAATACATTTATACCATGCTGCTCATAAACAGTATATTACTGTAGCTGTGTAGTAATGAAAAAAGTAAAGTTTTACATTGATATTTTTGTGAGGACGGTGGGGGGGACCATGAAAAGGAGAATCTGTGGAAAATCCTCACCCTGACACAGACACTGGGGCAGAGATGCAGGATTTGGTTTTTGTGCTTTCTGTGTATTTATTTAATATTTCACTCTTTATTGTTGTTGGCTATTTAAAGTACAAATAGAACCAACACTACAGCTAAAACAGGGCTATGTTCTGCCCTCAATGCTGTTGTTGTCCTGCAGGACAACGGCTGCTCAACATGTGCCACTCAAATGATGAGCGTAGGTGGACGAGGATGTTGACTGAGGCAACAGAAATGTGTGTGTGTGTGTGTGTGTGTGTGTGTGTGTGTGTGTGTGTGTGTGTGTGTGTGTGTGTGTCCCACCCCCTCGGCCCCAACTGTGAGCTGCAGGCTCTGAGGATAAATCAGCCGCCCATCTCTGGTGATGTCATCCTACACACATGCCAGTGTAGCAGCCAAGGTGGTGAGGGTTGTATTCCTCTCCTCTACCCCCCCCGGGGGCCCCCCCCCCCCCCCCCCCCCCACAGGGGGGGCACAAAACAAAATTGTTTGTGAAAAAGATATGAGGGGGGGAGGGGGGTGGAAAAAAAAAAAAAAAAAAAAAAGT
>JABJVR010015216.1:0-12050 GCA_025773905.1 Chitala chitala | reverse complement strand
AGTACTTTGTTTTAAGCCTCTGATGTATTTAGACCAACTGGAGGACCCATTGGAAATATGTTTACACCTTACATTTAAAATCTACTGGGGAGAATGATGTTATTGTAATTTAATGAAGGAAGTGATGTAGTACATGTAAGTGTAAATGTAACATAGTACAAGGAGAATCACAGCAGATACAGATGGGCAGAGGATTCACATAGACATGCATCTTTTTGTTTATCCTTTGATCTGCAGACCATAGTTACTTTATACCCTCACATGCCCCGGGTCCACCCTACCCCACCCTCACAGATTTTGTCATTGGTTTAAGCATTCAGGTTGTATTCAAAGTTTCGGACCCATCTGAGGCTCTCGCAGTCTAGCAGAGGCTGACTAGGTCTGAGTGGACAGGACGCAGCACACACTTCCCCAAAGCCAGCATGGCAGCTTCAAATTAAATGCAAACCAGCGAGCTAAAGACATTTGCGAATTATACTCTTCCCCCCCCTCACCCCCTGCCCCCACCATCCATTTTCAAAAAACTGTGCAGCCTCGAGTTTTCTCCAATGTCCCCAGTGCTGCTGTCAGTGCTGTAACCTAGTAACGGCAATAAGTCGTCTGTTAAAATCGCCTGAAGCCATGGGGAAGAATCACCCCTTTGATTATTTCCCTTTAACTCAATTTCCGCGTTGCCGAGATGGAGTGATGGTGCCGGTTAAGTCAGGAAGCGTACAGTGTCAGGAAAAAAAAAAAGAGCGAACACCCACTGATGGGGAAGTTCCATCCTTGAAAAAGGCCTTTTTTCTCTCCTTTCTGCCAGGATGAGCTGCTGGGTCTGACAGAAATGTGCACTTAACAGCACACGTAGATGTTCAGTGTCTGTCGGAGTCTGAGACAAGGCTCTCCATCATCATCTGTCCTTTTCTGTCACTTGTGAAGCTGACATAGTTTCCAGCCACACTACAGGCACGGTGGGAATTGTGCAAGCCTGTCAGAGCTGGTGTAGCCTAGTGTTGTCGCATTTAAAAGTAGTCTTGTTGTAAATCGGTTCTATACACAGTAAAAGCTATATATGTTGCCTCACTCTAGGGTCACACTTCTTCAAGCGTTGTTAAGGAAATTGTGTCAAGAAGACTAAATCTGCCGTCACTATAATCACCTTACACAATCATGGCCGTTGAAGATTTATGGCTCAAATCACAGAAGGCAAACCCCTTTTTTAATTGTCAGGCTTCCATCCATCATCTGTGCACAGCAGGTAGACCCTTTCGCGCATGTTAATGAGAGCACACGTGCTCTGCTTGCATCGTGCAGCCCAGTGAAAGCGTCGCATTGATGTTCGCAAGTGAACCTTTCAGTTTTCTGGGCGCCTCAAATATTGATGAGTTGGGTGCACTTATCCGGGCACAGCTTTCTCTCAGCCAATCAGCAGTCCGTTTCGATCCATACTGAGCTCAGAGGAAAAAGGGTTTCACAGATTTTCCCTATAAGAATTCGCAGCTCTTCACTGTATGCCCATGACCTGAATGCTGCTGGGGGTGGCCGGTATAGAAGGCGTGCTTCAGCCATGACACTGCATGCAAACAAGCAGGTCTTATCACTGCATTTCAGCACTGTGACTGTTGTGCTAGTTTACTATATTAACTGAGTAGATAATGCATTTTTTTGCTGAACAACATCTGAACTCTCAATTTATTAAGTTTCTAACCGCTCATTGTAGTCGGTCTGGTTGGGACCCTAGAGCCTGTCCCAGGAAACGCAGGACCTGGACAGGGCTCCAACTCTTCACAAGGCTGCTCACTCATGCATGTTAAATGTATGTTAAACTCTCTGGTGGGAGCCTACAGTCTCCAGGCAACCTGAACAGGAAGTCTTTAGTCTGTGGGAGGAAGCCGGTGCACCTGGAGGAAACCCACGCGTTCAAGGGGGGAAACATGCAAACAGATACTGGACATGTAAGGGAAGAGCACTGACCTCTCTGAGCTGTCGTACCATCCACATACACATGGCATTTCAGTTTGTGTGCTTTATTCGATAACCTTGAAGACAAAGCTGGCTCTTAATGGAGCTGCGTACCGTGAGGCTGCAGTCCTTAGAGTACAGAAAGACAGTGGATGACAGAGGATCAGAAACACACAGACATGCATGTGCCGTTAAAAAAACACTTCAGCGTTTTTAAGACGGCTCTTCATTGGGGAAAGAACATCATTGGAGTGCATGTGCTTGATGCTTTGTTAAACTCTTGATTAAAAATACTAATTAGTATAATCGCGTTGAAGTGTCAGATGTTGTAGATTTCATTTGATAATTATGTTTGGTAATTGTACAGATACGTCTGCCAGTGGGTTGGGACCTCAGTTTTTGGACAAGGCTCTGTCTGTCTCTGCTGCTGTCTTTACCTGTAGTTATGAGCTTAGGGCAGTGCCTGAGTGTTGGCGTAACCGAGGCTGCTTCATCAGGTCTCACAGCTCATACGGCACTAACACATAACGAATTTGGTGACCTGGAGGGTCCTCTTGATAAGCAGATGTTTGCTGTGCTGTTTGGGAGTTTAGTGAAGCTACCCACTGGCCTGCTTCTAGTGGGATCGTTTCTGCCTGTTCGTCTCAATGCAGTTTTCTGTCTCTAAAGATAGTCTCAGTGTTTTTTGCTTATGGCTAGATGGACGTGGTTCTTCTAAAGCAAAGTTTGACTAAAACGACCAGGACTCCAACTCAGTATAATAAGTGTAGTGAAAGACCTGCTGGTGGTGTGCTGTAAGGAATGCGTACGTAGTAAGGCGAGTTTATTTGTATATCGCATTTTATACCATAGGCAATTGAAAGTGCTTAGCACAGAATAAAACAAAGTTGAAATAATCAATGTATGCACTCTGCTGTTTTATCTTAAAATCAATGCAGTAGATAACCGGAAGCCATTGAAGGGGTTTGAGAATTGAAGTGACACTTTTATTTTTTTTGTGGTTTTAGTGAGCGTTCTGACAGCGGCGTTTTGAGCAAGCAAACAACAGCGCAACAAGTGGAGCAATAGTAATTCTACATGGCTAATCACAGTGAGGCTACACATGCATTTGTGTTACTGTGTGCTTTATGTGAAAGTGGCGGTGAATTGGTGAAGTGCCTGTGGATTAGCTGGGATGCACCAGAATGTATTGGGAGGAGGAACTATTGGTCAGTCATCCTCAGTCTACCACTGTTTCTGGTAAAAGATCAAAGTTGGCAAGAAAAGTTATCGGTGGAGATTAGATGATGGAAACCATGTTCTCACGTTGGGTGTAAATGGAGGCTACCATGTTCTCGTTTTCTCTTTGATGTGCAGAAGACAAAGTTTGGGTTGATTGTGTAACGGTGTTAAAGAGTTGAGTCCTTACATTTGTTTGTGAGGTCCTCCTGGACTGTAACCTCGTTTGTCTACTCTCTGTAGAACCTCTCTTTGTTCTGAGACGCTTGTTCTGCAGAGCTGGTACACCAGATAGTTATGCATGGGCACAGAACTCCCTGCATCTGTCAGGATTCCGTTTCTGTTCAGTCACGTCTTGTGATTCACGCGGACCACAATATCTGTTCGCACAAAACCCTACATTGTAACCACGAGATCAGTCTCTGCTGTCACGTTTACAGTAAATTTTGATGGAATTCACTTTTGTTCAAGTCTCCCTTCAAAACATTCCTTCTGTTGGCACGCTTTACCGATTCCCTAATGGCGCTACAGTTTAAAGAAGACCGTAGGGAGCAATCACTGATATGTCCAATCTAAGGTTAATTTGCGATTTTAATTTTGGGTAGTCATTGAAATCTAATTATGGTTTTGATGGCAGGATAAGTATAGCAGAGCCCTTTTGTCTTAGGTATGTAAACCTTTAAGGTACTTGAGTGCGTTTCTCTTTCAGAAAGTCAGTTCAGTGAATGTGTGCAGTTCTTCCTGTGATCTGCAGGCCACACTGTCCAGAGTACCTGTCATGAAACGTAATGGAGCTCATTCCTACAGGCCTGCTGGCTGTCGGTGGGTCACGGGTGCTTCTACTTTCCAATTAGCCCTGACTCTCCTGTGTGACACTGCAATCTGCAGCCTATAAAGAAATCCATCTGCTTGTCAAAGGTCTGTTCTGGAAGAGTGTTGATTGGTTAGCGATGGGGAAGGGGAAGTCAGGAGGCCACGTTTTTCTGACAGCAGACTTAATAGTGTGGAGTAGCGAAAGTAGGAGGGCTCAGAAATGAGCGGAGATTAAAGGGAGTTGGGGAGAAAAAAGTTACATCTCTGTGTTATCCCACTTCTTTGAAAATCATACCCGAACATGAGCTGAAAGTGATGTTACTCATCAGGGACGTGAGCGTAACAGCCGTTTCCATGGTGGAGTAGACTGGCCGTAAACTGCTGGAAAGCACGCGCACGCACACACACACACACACACACAAAAACAAACAAAACAACACCGCCCAACGTGTGCTTTAAGCTTGTCCCAAGCAACAAACAACATGGCTTCTTGTGGCCGAGCTCGACATAATTGCGTGGGATAATGCTTTGCTAGGGGAGGACAGACACAGTTGTCTAGATATACAGGGAACCTGGATAAGTTTTTTCTGAATCGAGCACCTTCATGGTTAATGTATGAGTCTCATTAAGCATGTGTAGATTTTTCAGCCATTGTGTGAAGCAACATAAATTAGAGCTGACTGCTGATTTTTTTTTTTTGTGTTAATAATGGATGCAAATATGTGTAACGGTGAGGCAGTTTGACGTACTCGGGGGGGCATCACAGAAGCAACAAGAATAAAAACACTTTTGAAGGAGTACCAGCAGCTCGTGCTTTTACTCAGGCTAAAGACTAACTTGGAGACTTGAGTGGAATCTGTTTGTGATCACAGTTGGAAGCACTGGGTCCTGTTGAATATTTATTATTTTTCAACTTTTCACATGACTATGTTAAAAACAGCTAGTGTTTTAGGAGGTTTTGTGTCTTTTTCAGGCAATGAAAGTAGTCTCTAAGAAGAAGATGATGAAACAGTACGGATTCCCCCGTAAGCGACTTTATTTTCCATGTTAATTAGTCTGTCTGCTTGCATAATAGAATAAGAAACAATAACAAATTATTCAGTAGTTGTGGGGCAATCAGATGGGTTTTATTAGCTGGCTGACAGACATTGTGATGCACACAAGTTGTACTGGAGTAAATGCATATTGATGCCTACACATTGACAGAGTTTTGAAATGACAGGTTTTTTTTTTTTGGTATATTATCTACACAGTTGTCAGTTTTTACTTTACTGATTATCTGTTGTGTTCTGGATTTTAATGACTGTCAGATTGAGTTTGTGTTGGGTATAATGAGTGTGTAATTAACATTGTTTTGTTATAGTGTCTGTGCTCCTGAGCATGTGGTAGAGATGAGCTGTGCGTGATCGACTATGGGCTTTTACTCTTGATGGAATGATTGTCTGCAGGCCGCCCGCCCCCCCGTGGGGCAAAGGCAGCCCAGGGAGAGCAGACCAAGGTCCTCGGTCCTCTGGAGCGAGTCTACCAGGAGATCGCCATACTCAAGAAACTGGACCACGTTAACATCGTCAAACTGGTGGAGGTTTGCTGGCGTCTTCTGCTTTCGCTGGTCTGTCGACATGAAAACAAAACAGCTTTGTTCAAGGAATAAATTAAGAATTTACACATTTACATTTATTCATTTGGCAGACGCTTTTATCAAAAGTGGCTTACATTTTACATACAGGTTAGCACTGGGTGTCTTGCTCAAGGACCCACCTGGTGGCTGGACTGGGATTTGAACCGGGAAAGGTCTGCATCCCAGCCGGATGTTCTACCCATTGAGCCACCAAGCCGCCTGAAGCAAAGAAACATGCAATATGTTGGTGTTCTGTGGTTTACAGTGTGCTCAGCAAGTCTCTACGACAAACATACAGCTGCACTTAAGAAAGTTAAGAAAGCCACTGTTTCTCTGAGCAGAGCTGTTTTTGTTCATGTAAATGCAATTGTCTGTCCCAGAAAATGGTGTCATGTTGGGTTTTGTTTATGGCTAGAAAGATATGGGTTTTCTGAAGGATATTATGACTGAAATAACAAGGGTTTAATCCCAGACTAATTATCTTGGGTAGTATGCTGCTGGCTGTGTAAAGGGAAGAATGTAGGTATAACAGACTGCAGCAATGATGCTATATGGTAATTCTGTCTCTCAACATGCTATTACTTTGTCGCTGTTGGTCTAGGGGTGCTAACGACAAGCACTTGTGTGGTGTTTTCAGTTATAAGTGGAAAAAGAATTTGAAGCCATCCTTTCATATTTATGCAATTTCATGAGTCCTTATTTAGAGCCTGAGTCAAATAATAAATAAGTAAAAATGACACTAACAGAACCATAAGGAGCACCAGCGGTTCCTTGAAGCTTGACACTTTATAGGACAAATTGGTTACGTTTTTAAAAGTTTTTCTAAGACTTTTTTGAGGCGTTTTGAAGAGAAGGCAGCTGCTGACAAGCAAAGGCTCAGTCACGCCTTGTCTGGAGCGTTTGCTGGCGTTGTGGGGGAGTTTTTCACACGTTGCTGTGCGTTAGCGCTTTGGAGGACTAAACACTTCCAGGCGTTTGCCCCTGTGCTACTAGCAGCTGAGTTACAGCCTGTGCCAGCCCTGCAATTACTGCTCAATTAGCATGTTAATGGGCACACAGCCCACACCACCCACTTCTGGTTGTCTGCTGGACTGGCGCGTTTGTCTTCAGCCTCCATACGTGCTGATGAAATGGTGTGTGGAAGTTCAAACTTTGTAATGGGGGTGGGAGTGTAGAAACCGGTCCTAGGGTTGGTCACAAAGCTAAAGGAAGTAGGACCAGCTGATGGTAAAAGCAGGAGATGTTGTGTGGAGTGTAGCTGGAAAGAGCAGAGTTTATAAACCTGGTTGCCGAATGTGGAGAAATGTAGAGGTTGATGTTTAAGGGGAGTGGGAACGTGTGATGAACTTTGTGTCTAAATATGGCATGCGTCCGTTTAGTGGAAATGTACGTCTGTCGGCTGCACCAGAGCTCAAAGTTCAGAGCTGCTTATGCTGTGGCCGCATTTTACTGTCAAGGTGTATGAGCTGCTTCTAATGGCCATTTTCCTCTGCACAGAGCTGGCTCGACTTAGCCTGACTCTACTCGTTTTAGTACCAGTTACTTTGTTTTCCTCTGCATGTAATTCCCCTTCGTTGTAGCTGGTCACTGGATTGTTTAATTAGCAACCAAAGAGAGGAATGTTAGTACCAGGGATGCTGTTTGTTCAGGACGTCCCATCATCTCAATGGCACAGTGGTGGTGATCATGTTGTCTGACCAATGAGTAGTTAGCAGTGTTTTCAGGTCACGTTTTGGTTTCGCCTCAGTTCGCTTGGAACCTCGAAGGAGGTGATACAAAAAAAAAAAAAAAAAAATTGCCAGGTACCAGATTCAAGTTGAGCTGATCCAATCCCATGTGGTGGAAACGGGTCGTTAAAGGGTTTCTGCTTGTGTCTCGTAGCAGCTTTGTTAGAGAGCTCTTCAATCACAGCCGAGCCATGGAGCAATCAAACAGCAATTAAGAGTCATCGCTCAGGCATGAGGCAAGGGCAGGGTGTGTGTCACTGAAGACATGCCTTCCAGGCACTCACTGCTACAGTCTGACGCACAGCTACTGTCCGTTTGATATCCCCTCCAAACAGGCTCCTGACTGTATATTGCGGGGCTGTATTACAGTTAGCCCCCCAGTGTCAAAGGATTTGATGGTCATTTGAGGAAAAAAAACTGATGGTACACAAAGCCAGCATTTTTTAACATTATTAGTAGTTGTGTAATGCAGGATCTTTCAAAAGAGGACTTGCTAATGCTTAATTTTGTGCTAGAGTAGCTAATTGAAACTGCATTACCAAACCATTTAATTTAACTACGTGTGCAGTCCAATGTCAAGATGTCAGCTGCGTTATGTGTAGTGATTAATTAAAGTTCAGTTGTGTTCTAGAAGCTTGAAGTGTTTAAATTCAGAAACAAATTGGAGTGCCTTTTTGTGTAGGTTCTCGATGACCCATCTGAAGACAACCTCCACATGGGTGAGTCACCCGATTTCAACGTCCCACTTGTTCAACATGGCAAACGCACAGGGTTGCCTACCAGTAAAGCTAATAAAGGGTTTCGGCTGAAGTCACCTAAGGTGTGAGGTTGATGGGCTGGGCGCGTGCGCGCACACACACACGCACACTGAAGCATACTTGTGTGCACAAAAATTTCACTGTGGTTTTAGGAGAATAAAGAATACACTGTTTCCTGGGGTCCAGCCTATGAAGTGATTTTTGAGTCACTGGACTGTGAAAGATTAAAAACAAAACTGACTCACTGGTCTTCAGAAGGAGATATGCGAGCTGATGACGGTCAGCAAGCCTGTCTTAAAGCTCTGTACGTCACATGAATTTTAACATACCAGGAAGGCTTGGTTTATTTGTTTGCATCCAAACCATCCAGCACTTCCACCCTTCAGGAAGCCACTGGCTAATTTTCATCTAAAGCCACCTGATGGTAGAATTAATTACAATTCTGTTTGTTCTGTGTTGCTCTACTTCTCACAGTAATGTTGCTGTCTGTTTCTTCCCTTTAGTATTTGAGCTCATGCAGAAAGGGTGAGTACAATATAATCCAAATTGTGCATAATGGAAGCCTGATCTTCCTCCGTGACGCTCGTCTTCACTTAAACTGTCTGCCATTTTTCAACAGAATAATTCTGGAAATTTAGGTGATTAAATGCAAAAATGTGGTGGAATATTAAGATGTGGTAATAATAAAAGATTGCGTATAATTCCAAGACACATTTAGATGCTGTTTATATTGCATTAAGTGTGATTAGTTTGTAATATTTGAAAGACTGCAAGAACACTGTTTTGAAAGTTTGTAATGAAACAAATTAGCACTGAAGTAGAAACGCAAACAGCATTATGTTAAAACCTTTCATAGCTTCCTGTTCGTGTATTTCATAAGCCAGTGGGCTGAGAGATTTATGTGAAGTGTGTTCCATTAGTGTAAGGCCCACTTTTAAGCGACTGAGTTTTGTGTGTGTGTGTGATGTGCGTGCGTGCGTTTCTGTGAGAGCGGGCGACCCAGAGGGAAATGGTGAACTTTTTCCTGTCTTATCCCTGCTGTGTTCCCGCTCCTGTCAAACAGCCCGGTGATGGAGGTGCCCACAGACAGCCCTTTCACAGAGGACGAGGCCCGTGCCTACTTTAGGGACATCGTCCTCGGCATTGAGTACTGTAAGTCCACGCTCTGCGCTTGTCCCCTTCAGAGTGAAGACCAACCATTTGCATCTAAATGGAGACGGCTGAATTACAGCTCTCAAATTGTGTTCTCTTTAGAAACGCATACATGAATTTAAAGTTGATTTTGCGTTATCAAAAAAAAATCATTTCCATCTTAATTCCTTTTTCTCCCCCATTTCTCTGTGTAAGACTTCTTGGATGCTGTGGGTGTCTCAGCAAGTGTGTGGAAAATATTTACAAGTTCTGTCGCTCATTCGGGAGAGCAAGTGCAATTTGATTAACAAGGCTGAACTGAACAGGCTGTCAATAGACAGAGAAATAGACAGACTTTTTTCCTCCTGACTCTGAAAGCAGCTATTCATGTCTGCTTTACTGTATTATGCCCTGTAGTCTACTGTGTTTTAGGTTTATTCTTTATTCACAGATTGTACATAGTGTCTCACGATCGCTACAGCTTACATTTTGTCCATTCCAACAATCTGCTCACAACCCATGTGGATAATTAAGTGGTAATAGCATTTTGGAAACTTTGTATTTACATATAATTATGCACAGTGAAATTAACCCAGATGGGTGCTATACATTATCCAGAAGATGGATTCATTACAGATTAGTTTTATCCTCTTGAATATTATTCATAATGGAAAGGCAAATCTTTTGGGATGAATTTGATTTTATCAGTAGTAATCCTGTTCAATTTTCTCTGTTAGAAGCTGTTCTTTCTGCCATTATTGCACTCTGCCTCTTCAGACAACTCTAGTATCCCCACTGTGGTTTTTTTTTGTACTTAATTTTTCTTCACGCTCAAAGGCAGAGCCTTGTAGAACTGAGGATCGTATGTTTATACTCGCACATCTTAACAGTGGTGCCGAGAGGACATATTTGTTTGTTTCTGTGTAGTGTTTCCTCATTAAGAAAATTCTGGAAGATTGCAGCCCTTCAGAGGAGTGCCTCTCATCTAGACTCATGACGGCCAAGTGCATCATTTATCTAATCAGACTAATGAATGGACCAGATGACCAAGATTGTTATTGGTAGTTCACAGGGAAGATCCAATAGCTGGGAGATTTTCCTGCGTTTTCATTGGCCAGCAGCACAGCTTGACATTTTCTTGAGTGCAGATTAGCTGGCAAGCTTCAGGTGCTGACCGCCCACTCTCTGAACTTCCCTTTTAAGTGCACTACCAGAAGATTGTCCACCGGGACATCAAGCCCTCAAACCTGCTCTTGGGTGATGACGGGCATGTCAAAATCACCGATTTTGGGGTCAGTAACCAGTTTGAGGGGAATGACGCACTGCTGTCCAGCACAGCCGGGACACCGGCATTCATGGCCCCAGAGACACTTTCCGACAGCCGCAAAAGTTTCAGCGGAAAGGTGAGGGCCTCACATCGTGACTCTTCTTTTTCTTGTTAATGACCCAGTGCCCTAATCTGGTGACGGTGACACTGAGAGATGGGTAGTAATATAAAGTGGTGGAACCAAAAGCTCGGTTTATTCATCATGGAAGTCCACAGGGACACTAGTCTTTTTAAAAATGTGTACCACTCTAGGGCAACTTTGTGTTTCCAAAGTCATGTGTTTAGTGTTTGTTCATGGGCTGACCATCCCGTTGTAGAACCAAGTATGTTAAATTATAAATCTGATGCCTGTTATTGAGATGGGAAAAACACAGGCAAATGGTTACGTTTACTGCAGTACAGTAAGGAAGATCAGCAAAGTCGTGAGCTTCGAGGTCATGACCTCACTGGAGTCATTTCAGCTGAACGTGTCTGTTGTTTCTCAAGGCAGGTGCATATCTGGGCAGTCTGTAGTTTGAGATTGTGTCTGCCTGGCATTAGACAGCCAGGACTGGTGCTGGGTCAGCAAGGTTCAGACTGCTAGGCGTTCAGTATGTGAAAAATGCATCGTGGGCAGTGCAGCATCGCAGCAAAGCAGCGCGTTTCCTCACCTCGTATGCAACAGATATTTTAGAAGAGCCTAGTGCAGTACAGAAAAACGAGTGCGCTGGGTGTTCTGACAGGAATGGTTTCGAAAGGTGATGTCTCCGTCACACTCACAGGAGCCTTCCTTACGGTGTTCTTTTCTGCATTTGTGGTGGTGATAATGACGACTCGGTTACTCAATGGCAGCGTGTCGGGCATCTCACTGTTACTCAAAAGCACCTTAGAGATGTGGCTTTTATGCAACAGGATGATCTGAGAGGCACCCTTTGTTTCTGCAACACAGCAAGAGGTCGAAAGGACTGTTCTTGCAGACGCCCTACATTTCAACGATAAGTGATGGAATTTAACGCATGTCGTTTTGCTCAACATGGTGACCTTGCCTTCTTTTTTACCTTGACAGTTGGGTTAATTAATTTTTTTTCCTGTCAAGGTCTTTGTAGGGATCTGTTTTGTAAATGTCTTTTGTAAACCCCCCCCCCCAGCAAAGCCTTTCCGGTGTTGTTCCATAATAAGTGATTCCTTGCTGGCACAGCCCTTTGGTTTTGTCAATAGCCGACTGGCGCCCTGCTTCGGCAGACCCATACCGCATCTCCTACTTGCGCCATCGATCAATGTCAGAATGGGGTTGCGTGCCCTCCCACCAGACTGCTGAAACCCAGGTGTACCACCTGAAGGAGGCATGTGACATGATGAAAACAAAGTCAGACTGTGTCCAGTCTGAGATGAGCAGCTGATGCTCAGTGCAGAAGTGACGTGTTTAGGTCCCTAAGCGTTACTTGCCTTTATCAGTTCAGTATGACAGGTACAGGAATGTCTTTAGTGAGGATTAAACACTGTGTGTGTGTGTGTGTGTGTGTGTGTGTGTGTGT
>JABJVR010015206.1:18566-42077 GCA_025773905.1 Chitala chitala | reverse complement strand
GGTAATGGCGCTCAGCCTGCTCATTTGGGAGCTCTCTCTCTTCTCACTCTCACAGATTAATAAATCCGCACGGCTTCCCGCTGTAGTACGCAGCCTTCCCCTCTCCCCCAACTATCGCTCCTGATTGTTACGTGGTATCAAACGGGTGTCTGATCCGCGAGCTCTGACACATTGGGGCCAAGCGAAACGGGTCTTCGCTGAACACCACTCGCACACACTATCGCTGCACGCAACGCTGTCCATAACCACGTGTGTGCTTTCGAGCATGCTCGATGCAAATTAAAATGACTTCAATGAAGTTATTTCCCAGGCATTTAGTAATATGTAAATGGTGACTACCAGTCTTCATAAGGGTGACGTACAGCCTAACAGATGTTCAGTGAAAGCAAAGCCTCTTTTTATCAGGCCCGGGAATGCACGTGTGAGAAGATAAAAGTATATATTTTCTGTAAATAACGTGAAACGGAAAGAATATTAATTAAGGCAGCTAAAATGTACTGCCTTGTTAAAACCAACAGAGAGACAGCAAATCCATTCAGATGTGCTGTGGATAATACACCTTTTAGGAGTTTGCTAAATATTTAGCTTAACTTCAGCAAGACATTACTAGAATGACCAGGAGTGAGATTTGGTCCCCGTGTGTCATGAATAAGACAGGCTGAGGCGAGGTCCAAGTGCAGGGAGGGAGATTTATTAAGAAACAAGGCAAGGCAGAACAAAGTAACAAGGTCAGGGCAAGGCATAACATGGACTCATAGTTTTAACAAACATTAACAACTCAACAACCAGCAACATACTGACACATAGGGAGATATTAAATAAGGACATTAATGAGACAGAACTGGTAAGTACTAATAGACATAGGGATTAATATGAGGCATGAAGGAACAGCGACATCTAATGGACATGGAAGGAACAACAGGCATGGGCATGACACAGTGAAAGATTATTGTACTATGTTTTAAAATTTGCTGTCCCCTCTCAGTCACTGAGTATGATTATTATTGTAAATATTTTGACACATACTTGGTACATGTAGGATATCATCATGGTAAAGACATTTATGATACTGATTGTTTTTAATTTCCTCTCTCTGTCTCTCTCCAGACAGTTTTTGCACCACATTACCACAACAAATTCCTTGTATGTGAAAATGTATCTGGCAATAAACCTCATTCTGATTCTAAATGGGTACTTTATACATACAATGCTGGTCTCAAGATTTTTTTTTAATGAATAAAGTCAATGGCGGTAGATTCAAATGCATGACTGTAAACTCACAGTGGATGAAGCACACAGGATGCTGATATAACTGCGAGATGGGCCCAGTTTCCAGTTGGCTTGGGAGCTCTTCCAGGGAGGTCACTGAATTGTGGTCCCTGCTTGCGTCTGCCTCTGGGGAGAGTTGAACGTTGAGCTGCTTTTTAATGCAGGCCGGAATAAGTTCCCAAAAAATACAAAACATACACTTAAGCCTCCCTGAAATATCTTTAAGTAAACAAGGCACAGATTTAAATACTGAATTCAGGAAAACAAGAATAAAGCCATAAATGGGAACGCATTCATACAACTGGACACGGGTTATCAGTCATGTAAGGTTCCCTCCAGCTGTGGTGCAGCTCACTGCAGGAGCTCTTAAAGAGAATGTTCATCTGGACTGATGCCATTTTTTATTGGTTAATTGTGTCTTCATGTTTCCATCATAACTACTAACAACAAGCACCTTTAATGTCATTGTGTACACATACATGTTACAGTGAAATTTGTTCTCTGTATTTAACCCATCCCCTGGGGAAGCAGTGGGCAGCCACATGCAGCACCCGGGGAGCTAGCATTTAGGTGTCTTGCTCAAGGATGTACCTGGCAGCTGGGCTGGGATTCGAGCCAGGGCACTTCCACATCCCAGCCTGATTGTTCCACCCATTGAGCCATGAAGACACTACAAACAACAGGTGAGAAAATTATTATTCTTTAATCACACAAGCAATTCATAAGCAGTGCATGCTCAGATTTTGAAACAAAGCAATGCAAGGTTATTACATTAAGAGGTTAAAACTACAGGGCAAACTGATATATTTTCCCTTGTTTTGTACCAGGATATTCAATCACGTTTTATATTTTAAGATTTTGAAATTTTAACGAGTTTTAGTCAATAAGCCTATTGCTGCCCATTTATTTATGGGCTGCAAACCAGTCTAATCACACTGGCAATTTACCCATCATTGTGTCTGCACCATCCAGTGTTTGCATACACTCTTATACTCAGACACAATGTGCAGTTTGCAGTTTAATTAAAACAAAAGGTGACAGCCACCCAGTTCTTCTGTCCAAGTTAAAGATTATCTCCATTAGCTTCTCACCCGTCGGTGACTGTTCAAACAGCAGAGGGTGGCAGCCTGAGGCAGAAACAGATAGGCTAGCAAACTGCTGGGAATTAGTGATAGGACATCTGTGAGCAAACACAGCTGGTAAAACAGCACCATCACAGTAGGCCATGATGCAAAAAATTTTCTACATGTGCTATCTGGTGGTCGATACCGGGCATTACAGCGAGACAGACAAAATTAAAACCTTGCTAACTTTTATCCATTTAGCAGACACTTTTATCCAAAGCAATTTATAACATTTCACATACATGTTACAGCGGTATTGTTTCTCTGCATTGAACCCATTACCCTGGGGGGCAGTGGGCAGCCACAAAGTGCATCCAGGGAAATAGCATTTGAATGTCTTGCTCAAGGACACACCTGGTGGCGAGACTGGGATTTGAGCCAGGAGACTACCATATCACAGCCTGACAGTCTACCCATTAAGTCACCAGGCCACTAAAGCCTGCCGCTATTGAATTCACCACAGACATCAGCTATCTTGTTTAATTTATCATCCTACTCATTCTCCATCTTCATATCCTTGACAGGATCACAGATGAACTGGAGCCTATCCCAGGCAGTTTAGGGCAGTGTATACATCTTAAGGGCAATTTACATTATCTAGTTTGCCTGAACAGATTGTCTTTGAACTTGAAACACACACACACACACACGCACATACTCAAAGCATGAAGAGCCAGTTTTGAAGATATGATCTGAAGATGTGAGATAGTGCTACAACCCTAGACACCTTTTCTCACCATCTAAACAGCTCAATTAATTATTGGCTTCTGTTGTACCACTTTATTATATGTCATCATGCCATTACGCAATTGATATAGTTTAAAGTATGATAATTACTGCAGCTTGCACTTCTGCTAAGATATCTGAACTACTAAAAACCACAATACTGAGTAAACACATTTGTAAATCTAAGAGCATAACACCAAAAATATATTAAATACAGATGGTATACCAGACTTTAAATTTTAAAACTTCTAAAATGTCTGTATTGCTTTTTCACATTCACAGACAGAAATATGTGACCATAAACTTTAACATTGGTGCGTCTAATTTGTTTTGAGCTATTGAATTCTCTACCGATATCAGCTTGCCTTGCAGATTGAGTTTTAAGCCTTTAAATATTATAACTGCAAATTGGTCTGATACATAATTCACCAGCTGGAGATTTTTATTTCATTTACAGCTTCCCCAGCCATTTTCTCCTTTCATTGTTTATATAATACATTAGTCTTGTAATTTTGTTTGTCTGACTAATCTTCCAACTTATATTACCCATTATGCTTTCTGAGGCCGACTGAACAACAAATTCAGACCTACAATCCTCTCATAGGACATTAACGTTCCCTGAGTTCATTAATAAATGTAGTATATATTGTTGTCTCAGATGGTATATTTGAGACACAGAACATATGGTGAAAAACTGAAAAAAAAAATTTGAGAGGGAGTTTTTGTGCACATCTACAACACTGCTGATGATAGCTATGTCACGTGATATATTTTCACATATGTGATCCACACAGTAAAGAAACTGAGTACATGATGGGTTTTAAACTCCAAAGCACAGTGCAATCACCGCCGACAATAAGCTCAAACAATAAACTCAAACAATAAGCTCAAACAATAAGCTCAAACAATAAACTCAAACAATAAGCTCAAACAATAACTTGAAACAACACTGGATATAACACCATTAGAAAATCCACATTCATTTTAAAAATATGGTGTCCAGATGCATGCAATAGAATAATGCAATGAAGTGCTGCTGAGAAGGACTCCAGCTGGACCCTTACTATTTATATTCTCAAAATATACAACAACTTTAAAATTTATAAACAAATAAACAAATAAAACTGTACTTATAAATCACGACAGACCTCTAAACGGTAATAGGCTCCCTCTATGTGCAGCCTGGAACAAAACACATTTTGTCATTCTCTTCTTCAAAGTCACATAATTGTGATTTTATGTAAAAACGGTGCATATTTTTAATTGTACCAAATATAAAATTTTGATCTGTGTTTGATGCTCCCCAAAGAAGTGAGCAGAAAATGAAGAGCAGCTTTTTGCTGTTTTCCAGCCTTCATGGCCTTATTCATATCATTCATCTCCCTTACTTCAATTTTACTAAGAGTTCATTCATTATTTTACGTATTATTATTATTATTATTATTATTATTATTATTATTACCCGCTTTTTTGTAATTATTTTATGAGGTAGTTGATTTTTAGTGCCCTCTATGGGATAACTGAAGACTGGCACATTTAGAATCTATTTCACTTACACATATAAAATGGATAAATATTTCCTAAACGTTGATATAGCAAAGAAAAAATTATCTAGTTTTAATTCGAGAATTTCATCAAATTTTCCTGCGTGCGGATCTGTATGGCGTTTCTTAAAAACTTTAGTACTTCAGTTCGAGATAAACAGTCAATGAAAACCAGCTAGTCAAGTACTGTGGCTTGCCCACTTACAATTTTCATTATAAATTGTATAAATCTAAGGAACTGAAAACATTAAAAAAAGACGTGTAAGGTTTTCGTTGTTCTACGTGCGTTTTGAGTTATGGAGCTATACGTAATCACCCCCCCAGTGACGTCACGGAACACGGAACCGCACGTGTTCTTGTTTTTAACCTAACGTGGGAATGCGATACCCGATTTGAGTTTATGCGTGATTTGTGGCTGTATATGCGGTACAGCGGGATGCGGCCAACCTACTTCAGAAAAACAGTTGTGAGTGAATGAATCAGTTTTATTGTACAACTAGAAAACACTGCTGTATACTTTATTTGGGTGTTTAACCGCGCTCGTCTCAAGTTAACTACCTCATACCTGTCCATTTCTTTCTCATATGCAATGCATTTGGTCCAGTTCATAGAAAAACTTGCGAATGAAACACACATTTCAGCTTAAACAGATGTTTGTCCTGTGGTCATGGCGCACAGTAGATAAACCACAGATCTTTTGTTTAATTTTTCCTCGCTGCTCAGCTCAAATATGGATGCCTACACAATACTGAAAGCCATTGGGGAAGGGACATTCGGGCAAGCTCTGCTCGTCCAGCCCAAAAGCAGCGATGAGTACTACGTGATGAAGCAGATCCGCTTACCAAAGGTAGTCTTGTTACCTGTTGTACCTCACCGAGATCTGTGTATTTTTCCAATGTTGGTATGAACTCCCTTATTGTTTTACTTTTACATTTAGGGTCGGACAGGAGTTAATGCCTCCAGAAGAGAAGCTATGCTCCTTTCCAGAATGAAGCATCGTAACATCGTTGCGTTCAGGAATTCGTTTGAAGGTGTTTATCATAACACTCCATTGCGCAGTATTTGCAGTCCGTCCTGTTTGCTTTGTAGGTGTTAAACGTTTTTCCTTTGTGTGTGCGATTGCCGGTTTAATAGGATTGTGGTTGATATCTGGTAGTTTTAGGTTATATTGCTGTAGAAAAACGATGGATAAATTTAATGTTTGGGTTGCTTTCCTGCAGCTGACGGACATTTGCACATTGTTATGGAATATTGCGCTGGCGGAGATCTGCTTCAGAGGATCAGGCAACAGAAGGGCACTCCGTTCACTCAGGACATGGTAATAAACCCCAGGAGAAGGAGTGTCATCCCTCTCACCCTGAGCACTCCGGAGCAAGTTGTGCTCCCCATCTGTCACAGCCTGTTTCTCTCTTTGTCAGATTTTGAGCTGGTTTGCCCAGATGTGTTCAGGGACAAAGTACATCCATGACCAGCGTGTCCTCCACAGGGACCTCAAGTCCAAGGTGAGCATTGAAGTATGTGGTTATCAGAAGTGTGCGTGTTTAAGGAAGGGGTGTGTTGAGAATGTGTTCAGCATAATAGACTAAATGAGTTAAACATTTAGTGATAATAACTGTCAACAGTGCCCTTAATTACTGTTGTCTCTAATTAACAGCATGCTATAAATATTTGTAACATAATATCCATTTATAAGGTTCACAAAACACCTTAACAGAGGATTAAATGCACTGTAGAATTTGGTATGTCTGTCTTTCGGTTTGATCTTCTGTTTTAAACTTCAGACTTGGATCAAAGGTGCTCTTTCCTCTTTGCTCTGTAGAACATATTCCTCACCAGCAGTGGAACTGTGAAGCTGGGAGACTTTGGCTCAGCCTGCACTTTGAACAGGTGTAGAGAGGGTTCTGTAGCTCTTCAACATTAATATACAGCAATCTATAGTCAGTATGTGGACTATAGTTAAAATATGCTCGCTGTCTTTTTATTTTTATTTTTGAAGTTCCAGGGCCTTTGTGTGCACATATGTTGGAACCCCTTACTACGTGTCGCCAGAGATCTGGGACAGCAAGCCGTACAATAATAAGAGGTAGGCTGTGAACGTGCTGCATTCACATCACAGCCTGCTTCAGTCTTATCAGTTGCAGTACTGCAGATAGAAATACACCAACTGGCAGTTTTTGGGCGTCTTCCTAGGTTTTTATAACTATCGTTAAATTTTGATGCAAGGTTAGTAAATGATAAATAAAAGCTGAAAACAAGGGCTTATTGAATTTGGAAATAATACACTGGCCCCTAACTGCAAAGCTGATTTTGTGTAGTAGATGACTGGACGATGCTGATTGATTACAGAAGATTGTGTGTTGTGCATTGTTAGAGATGTGAAAAAGGTGTTTTGGAGATTGCTGATATAGCGCCCCCTGTGGGCGGCTGGCCTGTGTTGCAGTGACGTGTGGTCCCTGGGCTGTGTGCTGTATGAGCTCTGCACCCTAAGACACCCAGTAAGTCTCGTCTTGCAGGATTTTCCTCCACTCTGTCTATCTGGTACACAGTCAGTTTTTGTGCACTTTGGGCCTGTTCCCTCTGGACAGAACCATTAAAGGACAGCCGTTGTCATACTGTTCTTTGTACCTGAGATGTTAATTTAATGAACAGTAATTTTTTTTTTTTGTGTGAATGCACATGCGCACAGTAGCTCAATTAGACGTATTCTAATTGAAGCACATCACACCTCCCATGGTCGTAGGTTAAATTCTGGCGCTTGGCAGTGCATGTGTGCGCATTTGTGCGCATGTGTGCGCATGTGCGCTTTACTCGACTCGAACCTGGGCACTCTGATTTTCTCCCACAGGTCATCGATATGCTCCTCAGATAGATGTGTAAGTGTGTACAGTGCCCTGAGTTAACTGATTACTGCTGTTATGGTTATGCTGAACAGGTGCGCTGCTGATGCAGAGCATCCACTCGGCATGATCTGATTTGCTGAGCTTCCATCCTCTCGTTTCTGCCCTCACCTCTGCTTCAGTTCCAGGCCCACAGCTGGAAGGCTCTGATCCTGAAGGTGTGCAGGGGCGCGTACCCGCCTTTACCCAGCCACCTGCCCTACGAGCTGCACTACCTGGTCAAGCACATGTTCAAGACCAACCCTCGGGATCGGCCCTCTGTCCACACCATCCTAATCTCGCACCGCGTCTCCAGGCTTCTACAAAAGCATCTACCCCCACAGGTGGGTGCCTGCTCTCATCCTATGATCGCAAGAGCCATACGTGTGTAACAGGAGCAACTCTGCAGGGATTCAAACCCAGGTTCTCACAGCCCGCTCAAAGCTACCAGTCAAGAGGATTAGCCTGCTGAGCTAAAGACCTGAATTCCTGCTGTTTATCCTTGGAGCAGTTTTTCTATTTCATAAAATAATTGTGTTGCTGTCTGAAGTAGATGTGAGCATTGCCTGTGGGTGCATATATATAATACAGGTAAGCAGTAACCCAAGCGAAAATCTCAAGAACAGCAGAGGCGCTGTGCCTCATACCCAGCTCTGATCCTGACGCGTCAGCAGCAAACTGTGCAATACAGGACGTTCTGGTTCTCCCTTCCAGGAACCGGAAGCAGAGAAACATGGCAGGTGGAGGAAGGAGGAAGGGGAGAAAGTAGCGGCGTTTCTTGGGCAGAAAGGCCTCGTGGAAACGTCATCATCAGCGGAAGGCACGTTAGTAACGGTCTGCCCACTTCACAGTGCTCATCATTGTAGTTTTAGAGAGCACATGACAGGAGTTGTTTGTGTTTCTCCAACAGAAATAGCTGTCGGGTTCATGCTTGGGACTAAGAGAAAGAACATGGGGGGGTTAGAGTTTAGGCTCTGGTATTTATTGATTTTTGACCCATTGTACAGCTGTGTCCCACAATACAAAATTCTGTGCTACATGCTGGAGTGACACCTACTAATGTAGAGCTGTCATCACACAAGAGGCTGATTAAACGCAGTGTTGTGTCAATGGTCAGGAACGGCATGGCTGGGCAACGTGGGAGAGGAGGTGACAAAGTGTCCTCGAAAGAAGTGGGCAGATGGACCATCCCAGACCGTGCTGGAGGTCCTGAGGAATGCTGACCTCACTTCGTCCTCCTCCTCTTCCTCAAGAGAACCTGGAACATATAGAGGTCAGTCCAAGTATGAAATTGATTGAATGGGATATGTCTGTTTGACTCTGTCTTTTGTTATTGAAGAAACAAGGAGGATAAGTGCTAATGTCATTTTACTGTTGTACTTAGGGGAGTCAGTCTCCCAGCAGTCTGAGGTCACCCCACGGAGACTGTGGGATAAACGGCCCCCAGAGACACTTCTGAGTTTGCTGGAAAAGGCTCATGTCAGCATGGCATTCAGAACCTATACTGTGTGCAGGGCAGGCAAGTCCAGTGTGTGTGAGAATGACCATGTGTCTTTTGTGTTGCATAAGTGAACCTGCATTGTTTTCAGGATTTGTGTGTGTGTGTGTGTGTGTGTGTGTGTGTGTGCGCGTGTGCGTGCATGCTGTATTTCTTCTGTCGTGTTGTGTGCTCAGACGCGTCACCTTCGCCCTGTGCGTGCTCTCCCCATGCCTCGTGTCTGACAGCTTTGATGTGCTGTACCAAGTTGCTGTGTTCACCCTAGTTTCTTGTGTGTGCTACTTGCTCGCTTACTCCTCCCACAATGCCCCCCCCCCCTCCCAGATGATGAGAGCCCTCTAGTGGGCCCCCTGTCGCAGGCAGGAGGAGACGCCATAGATGGGTCCGAGGAGGACAGTGTCGATGAGTACAGACTGGAGCCACGCTCTGATGATGAAGACACGTAAGAGTGCTCCTCTGTTTAGTCATCCTCAGTCGTTCTCTGCACGTTACCTGAGGCCCCTCTTAAACACTGTCTCATATTAACATGTGTATTCAGCTCCTCTTTAATGGAGGAATGTATTGTAAATGTACCCAAAAAAGTGTAGCATCTGTGTTCTGCACTCGTACACATGGTGGCGCTCTTTCCCCATCCTGTGCTCCAGCCCTGACTCTCCAGGCCTGAGTTCATTCCCAGCTTTCCAAAATTAACTCGCTGCGATTCGTGTGAAGCGAGCTTCTGTCACGCTAAAGTCGTGTTGGACCAGAAACAACTCCCTAAAGAACTCCCGCTACGTGACTGCTGTATGTTGGGTAGGCATGTTTCACAGTGAGGCTTGAAAACATCGTCTTTGTTTCCAGGGAATTTGAAGACGACCTCCCCTACGACTGGGTGGGAGAGCTAGAGAAGATGCTCGTGGGACAGTAGCTCCACCAGCTGTTTCACTTTTTTCTACAGAGAGCACTTGGGTTTTTAAAAAACTTTTTAAATGACAAGCATCCAGATGTTGAACTCTGCTTTTTTAAAACATATTGTCTGAACTGTGGTCAGGCCCGGTTTATGTATTAACATTTTGTAGGATGTGGATGGTGTTTTTCTAATACACTACACAAACGGCAATAAAACAAACGTTAATTTCATGTGCCACAATACTGAACAGTAGTTAGAATTTGCTGTGATATCATTAGCTATTCCATAATGTAACCAAACTATTACATTTTGTAGGTAATTTGGGATGGAACAAGTCTATCATAACTCACAAATGTTCCACTTTTTGATCTGCTATTTTACCAATACTACTTTATTGCATTTTGCATTAGCATTTTTGTGCTATTTAAGGTATTTAAAGCCATTTTAGTTTCAGCAATGCCACTTACAGCATTTAGATGTGCCACGTTGCACTGGCTTTTAATTTTTTTGCTGTGGGTTTACAGCGCAGGAAGCTGGACTGGTAGAGCGATGGCCCTGATGACGCCGGTAGGAGCTGTAGTATTTCACAGCACTAAAACGGACGAGCTCCTGTCCTGGGAGAGCATTGTAGCTTTGAAAGGTACCTGAGCAGCAACACCAACCCTCAGGCTCCTAGTTGTCGTTTGTACAGTATGTGCCTGTTCTCTTTACATCGTTTCACAAAAAGAGACTGCATGTGTAATGCCATGGTGTTTACGCTGATATGTTAGTGGAGATGGGCGGTGGGAAGCAAGTGGAGAGACGGGAGTGAAGACACCTCAGCGTAGATTATGACTCCTGACATCTAAGAAACCCAGTGCTATACATGTATTTCACAAAATCATGAACAAAAATTGAGTGTTTGATACTTGGTTTTCTATAATGAATGTGCTGCTGATTAAGGGGCAACTACAATAAGTAGCGAATGGTTTAATAAATATAGACAGTAATAGATAAATGGTAAATAGGCCTAGCACACAATTAAATCTTAATAAATCATAGACTTTAACTAGGATAAGTTACAATTAGCTGAGAAACTCTGATTTGTATTATGAATCTGTCATAGACTAGCAGATATAAGGAATTGGTAAAATAATAAGCTTATTTCCCAATTAAGCCCTAAACAAAGCTATGAGTCAGTGTACCTGCGGAGTACTCGGCACAGCCGAAGACACGGTCCTGCTTTGTGCTGGTGTAAAAACATACAAAGGTCAACCTCAGTGTGTTCATGTAGCACGTTTAGATACAACTGAGCAAGAAGAACGTATGAACTGATTGTTCAGCATATTTTTAAATTTAATAAAATGGTTTTCATTAGATTTTTCACACCGCTTTAAAAATTCATAGCCCCCTTCAGGTTTGTCGTAACAATATGGACTGACTGTCATAGGGATGAGTGGTACTGAATACACAGCAGAGCAGGTAAGACGTTATTCATAAGAGAATTCAGTTTGTGTGCAGCAGTTACTTTTTGGTACATTAGCTGGCGTTGACAACAGCTTAACATTTAAATTTAGTTTGTTACATTATTTTTAGTGCTTCACTGATAGGGAAATAGCCAATACCAATGGCCAATTGTTGCTAAAGCTGATACCGATATCGATACCAATGGCCAATTGTTGCTAAAGCTGATACTGATATCGATACCAATGGCCAATTGTTGCTAAAGCTGATACCGATAATGATACCATTGGCCAATTGTTGCTAAAGCTGATACTGATATTGATACCCATTGGTTTGGGGAGTTTACATAAGGACTGTCCACACTATTAAATTATGTAAATATTTATAAAATAAAGAGTATTTGTTTTTTAGGGCAATACCAACTCAGGTATACAGTATATCCACAATCTGACTTTTTCATTTTAACAGTGCAATTTTTGCAAAACTTATCTAATGTTATTTTCAAAATTGTTAAATCAATTCCACACAGCAGACATGTTTCTACCTGCATAGTTAGCACTTGAGTTGTGTACTTCGTTTAAGCATGGTGGGTAAATGTTGGCTCATTTTCACCCATTGGCTGATAATTCTTCTGGAACACTTAATAAACAAATCTGAAATTTTCATATGATTTATTGGGGGCTTTATAAATGGTAAAGTCATGTAAAGCTATATGTGGACCTACTGACCTAGGAATACCTGCATACAGCACTAGGCCCACAAAAGGACCATGTTGTGTTTAAAATTGCATTACAACATAGTGGTACAAAGGCTAGGGGTGGTTGGGCAGCCAGTTGATGCTGGACTGCCGGAAACTTCCCTTCTCTGTATAAATGACTTCTTGGTTCCCCTTCTCTGTTGCCTTTTGGGTTTTTTATTTGAATTCTCTGTGCTGTTTTATTAATTGTACTGTACAACATGTTTTTTAAATGCCTTAGGCCTTACATACATATTTAGGACAACTTCAGCTGTCTTTTGCTGTTCATGCTCTGCTCTTCATTCTCTACTCTTCATCCTCACTTTAAGTATAGTGAATCTTGTGGAGTCTGTCGGTGGACATGATCTGAATACGTGTCAGTACAGTGGTCTAATGGCACCCTCAGGGCAGACTGCAGTCTATAAAGCATAGATCTTCCCAAAGGGCATTGTAAACTCATCACCTGGAATGTCTGTGGATTTCCCAGGTTAATTTTCTGAAAACATAAAAATAAAAAAATAAAATTTCACCCACCTTACATATAGCTAATGGATTTTTGTTCAATCATGTTTTCCTCTGTCACCAAATTATGTTTGTGGACTGTTTCTGTGTTATAACCTTTTTAGTCGCTAATCTGCCTTTGTTGGCAGGGAGGCAGGGGTTCAGCATGTAACACTAGGTGGCGCAGGATCAAAGCTGCATAGTTTCTCATTTTCTTGAGTATGAAGTGTGTCGATCCATTGGATGTGACAAAGTGGGCAAGTCCATGAGATATCTTACTCACTGTAATTTCCTGAACTTGCAGATGCATGTTTGATTTTTTCAGTTTTAGAAACTGGTAAGATTCATAGGTTTAAGTCAAGTTTTTTTATATAGCACTTAAAAGAACCAAGGTTGACCGAAGTGCTTTACATAAACTAACAAGAACACGTCATAACAATTCGAAAGACAACATACTAAGGATAGGTGTGAAAGTTCTTTATGTGAATTGAACACCAGGGTAAATAAATAGGTCATAAGTTTCACTTTAAACAAAGCAAAGTCTGAAATGGTGTGAATTACAAGAAGTAGAGAGTTCCATATTTTAGGTGCCACGACCGAAATAGGAGTTGTCACAGGAGAACTTGCGTCTGGTTCTGGGAACAGAGAACAGTTTCTGCTCAGAAGACCTAAGGGATCTGTTCTGTACATGAGGATGTAGAAGGTCAGAGAGGTAAATCTGTGCCATGTCATGAATGGCCTTAAAGGGAAATAACACGAGTTTAAAGCCAAACCTGAAGCAAACAGGGAGCCAATGTAAGGAAGGCCGAATAGGAGTGATATGCTCACATCTTGGACGTTAAGAAGTGAGCTGCAGCATTCTGAACCAATTTAAGGGAACGTTGAGTGAAGTGCTTAGTGGCTCCCCTCTGGGGTGTCGTAACCGATGGCACTGGGTCCGAGTGGAACAAAAGCATGACGGCAGAGATGAGAGCTGCATCTGTCATCATGGAGCAGCCGCGATGACTGTAAGCAGCAGGGAGCCGGAAGCAGACAGATACTGCTATCACAGGGGCTCTGCTGGGCAGGAGGAGGATGAGGAGGTGGCAGCGGGAGGGGGTTCCCTGGCCCCCTTCTGTGTGCACACAGTGGAAACTGAGGGCAGGGTGTCGGGGGTCAGAGGGAGACAGATAACGTCCGCGCACCACCATGGAGGAAGCGTGCCGTTGTCGCCAGGACCTTATCTGGGGGATCCAATGAATCCCCCATCTCTGCGCACTCAATGTTCCCCTCCACCCCCGCATTTCCTTCTGCACCTCAGCAGCAGCAGCAGTAGCAGCAGTGCATTGTGCTCTGAATGCTGACAGTGATAAACAAACAGAAAGGGCAACGGTGAAGAGCAGAGTGCACAGCTACACAGTAAATAACTGGGCTCTCGAACGTCTGTCCTGAGAGCTCAAGCCAGTCACTGTTTGACTAGTTACATCCTCTCATTCTTATTAGTGGAACTACTGGTTGGAGGGGCAAGTACAGACATTGGTATTTGTTTTAGTTATTTAGTTTGCTTTGATATTGACTGGTTTTAACCTGTTCGAATCCCACTTGATATATGTGTAACGTAAACTTTGATGAGCCTTAGCACTATATAATTTGGTTCAGCACAGGTTTTGATATCACCAACATCCAATGTGACACTCGTACAACATACACAGTACGGTTAAAGTATTTTTATGTGCTCTACCAACTGTCTTATGAATGAAACTTTGAGTTTTGAAAGTGACAAGAGGTCCCAAGAACATCGTAAGCATGAGCAAAGAATCGCAGTCTCACCTCATGGGATCCAGGGTTCAAGATTTGGCTGTTGGGGGCCAGAGCTGTTCTCAGCTGCTGTGTAAATATGGGCAACAATGTTGAATTGTTGGGTTTGAGGTTGTCTTAATGTGAACCCAGTACTTTTCAATCACAGTGGGTTTTCATTTTAAACATAGGAAAGATTAGTGATCTTTGACATTTAGAATTTTTCGACCACATCGTGCTGTTCTTTGACTCTCAGTAACCTGAACTGTGGTGGCACAGTGCCTCAGCCTGGTGGATCCCCTGTGGTAGGCTGAAGTACAAATTGAAGCTCGTGTTGTGGTTTTAGAATAAAGACCTGCATGCGCTCGGGTCATATTTTACATATCTTAAAGCACAGCGCCACTTGCACATAGGGTGAAAGGTGTTGCAACACCAGAAGTCTTAGATTGCATTTTTCTGGCTTTCCTTCCTCTCCTTAGCAACTTCATGTGCATTATGAAGAAACATCTACTTTCAGAACTGTGCATTTATTTCAGCAGACATGCAAACCAGGATTCCTCTGCCAGCTGCTTAATTTTTTTCCTTCTTCTCTCCTCAATGTCATAACGCAAAACCTGTGACCACCACTCTTTTCTATACAGATGAAGGGTTTTATGCCCTCTGATCACCACCATTAGTTGATAAACCTCCATGCTATGAGTACTTAAATAATAATCCTCTTGCTGCCTTGCGGTTTAACCCTGGACCTTTAGTTGGTGGGAGTAGGTGGTCCAGGAAGTGTCCCTCCGATGGCCTGTTTGTAGCGGTATGTGCACTGAAATCTTTTGAAAAGAGAGCTTACCTCCACCTGACCCACTTTCCCTTCTGCAAGGCCTTAGCACGCGACCCCACCTGAGGAAGTGCAGAGAGGCAGCTGAGGTTCATGCATGTCCTACAAATATTATACTGCAAGTATGCAGTCAGCAACATAAATTGCATTTCTGATGCAAGAAAAAAAAAACACGTGACCAAACCCATTATCTATATTTGTGTGCACTTAGTGTGACCCTTTTTAAATTGATGTATTAATATACTGCTACAGTAAAATTAGCAATTCAATAGAAACGCCCACTTGTCATGGCAACAGTTTGCATACTTTCCTGACTGGGGGGGTTGAGGTCTTTAGCCCAGCGTCTGATAAGTTCGTGCAGGCAGTGGCAACGCGTGTTCAAGTCTCGACAGAGCTGCCCCTGTTACCTCAGCCAATGCACGCTGCCAGCTCCCCACAGTCAGTGCTTGCAGTGTAGATATCTGAGTTGTGTGCATGTGTTTGTATCAGCAGTATGACCACGCTTTAAACCAAACAACATTTTGAGCCCCTAATCACACTGTTATCCTTGGAGGCATGGAGTCGGTGAGGCGCGCTCCGAGCGAGGTGAACCAAAGAGACGTGACGCATACTTACTCGGGGACGCATTGTCTTTAACAACAAAAAAGGGAAACGACTTGAATGCTACCATCGGTCACACGGCATAGCTGTATTCTCCTCCAGAAACAATGTCAAGGTTGGAACATACGGTCAACTTTTTACTGGCCAATGTCAGTGCTTCGAAATTAATTGCTACACCTTCAGAAATGGTGGCATGGTGGTTAGCACTCGTGCCTCCAAGACACTGTGTCTTGTGTTCAATTACCACCGTGTGTGCGCGTAGTGTTTTGGTTAATTATTAATTATGTCTCTGTTGGTCAATCTGCATGATGATGCTTTTAATCAGTGAGCCCGTGGCCAAAATCAGACAGTTTTGGCCACAAGGCACACAGCACAGGTAGAGACACACATGGCAGTTATGAGGTCCCACTTTAACTAAACCACATGGCTTTTGGAGTGAATGGGAGGACATGTAAAGCGCTGGAACAGTGTGCTCCACCCTCACCATTAAAAGCAGCACTCCCAAATCCCTGCTGAGTCATGGCAGTACTTACCTTTGTGTCTATTCTTGGGATGAACAGGCGATACAATGCGAGGAGAAGAGGTCTGACATAGTGGCAAAAAATAACAGCAATCTTCTCCGACTCTCTTCTTTCTTGGGTGTTATTTTGAGCAATAAGACCTTGTATTGTTTTCATTTTTTTCTGAAACCCTCCCCATCTACCCCACTCCATTCTGAAGGCTAATGCCACACCTTCTGGGATGTGGTAGCCAGCAGCCATCTGTCCAATGTGGCACTTGTTTATTAAAAATAGCTGCTTTCTATAAAAAGTTACATATAGTTATTTAGTTATTATAAGGGTCTAGCTGCTAGATGGGTGTTCTGAGCTGACTACTGTGCTTAATATTTGAGTGAATGTTGTCATTTCACAGATTATGAATACATTCCATTGAGCTTTCGAAGTGCTTAGTCCTCCCTTCTCTTTGCTCTTGCAGTTCATACTAGTAAATGATGGGATTATAGGGATATGATAATCTTCAGGATGCTGGTCAGTAAGGATCTAATGAACAATATGTAATGAGATGCTGAGCACACAGTTATATTGTATGCGTTTTTTTAAACGTGTTAGCTGTTTATAGTCAATATGTGTCATTAAGTCTCTTTGTAAACAGAAAGATGCCTTCTTAAATCGCAACAAGACAGTGCTAATTTTATAATTTAATCCTTCTGTAATTTGTCTGCGTAAATGTCTGGCTGTACAAAGTGGTTAAGTTCCATAGTCTTTTAAGCCATATTCCTGTGGATAAATCTGAGTGCCAAGCAGTGATTTTAAAACGCTTTATTCCGCCTGTGGTTTAGTCTGGACTTTTTTGTTTACTGAAGGAAAAAAAAAAGCAACCGGATGCAGGTCTCTCCTTCCTCTTTTTCCAGATCATCTATCCCACAATGCAACACATCCACTGGTAGTCCACCTTCCTGTGTCCATGGTGATAGCAGTATAATAGAAAGCAGAAGTTAAACCTGGACAAGGGCAGATGCCACATAGCAGAGTTTTACTGCCCCAGAGCCTTGCATGATGCATGTTTGTCCATGACTGAAAAGCCAGACCTGCACAGTCACGAATGTTCCCAGTTAGTACCTGTCCGTCATATGTTTTCCTGATGACAGAAGCCCCTGTTAATGCCTACCACCAATGGTTTATGCTCAAAATTAGGCAAATGCATAACAAGACTTTCTCAAAATACAGAGCCAAAATGTAAATGGGACCAGTTTGGCGGTCAGATGCATAAAAAAGTCAAGACTGTGACCATAAAAACAAAGAGAGCAAAGAGGGACTGGATTTCTAAGTCACAGTGCTTATAGGCAGAAGAGGCGTTGACCAGCTACAGCAATGACTGTATGCTTGCATGTGGCTGTGGTCCGCTTGACTGTTTCAAGTAGCTCTGTTGTGCTCAGCACAGGATGGTCTTTGACACACATTCTCAAAGACGTCCAGTGTGGACAGCCTAGCTCAGATCATGCTATAATTTCCCTGTTCTACAATTTGGTCATCCGTGTAATCATTGGTGGTTAGCTGGGCTTTATTCAGTTCAACGGTTACATCGCTTCATACAAGCACTTCTGGCATGTTACTTTACAGTCCAGGGTGTGCAACAGTATATGCGTGGAATTTAAACATTACCAGTCGGATCAATTCTTGAAGCACTGCATCCAAACTGCTGGGATCGTTTAGGTTTGCAGATGCAGATTTGCTGTTTATCAACCTCTATTTTGTGATTTCAGAGAAACATCAATGCATTTATAGGTTTTAAAAGTACTACAGCCTCTTTCAGATCTCTCTTTTGTGCTTTTTGGTTAAGTAACACTTCACACATACAGTTTTTTGTCCAAGTTTCAGTTCTTTAATGTCAGAGGAAGTCAACATTTTTCCATTCCAATATAAATGTTTTGATCTTTTGATTTACATGTCATTGCCTCTGTCGTTGCCTCTCCGTAACATATCAATTATTCTTACATTTACTTTAGTGACCAAATGTACTCAGTAGACAGTTGCACTCTGTTATTGTCAATGATAAACACAGAGACACATTATTGTACCCATCACAAACATGTAAGGTGTCAAGTTCGTTGCACACTCGAAGCTTGTGTAAGTCACGGCTTTGTTGCAGCTTGTGTCAGTGTCATGCCAGTGTGGTTTTATCACCCGTAGCAGATGATGTTGAAAAGGAAAAAAAAATTTAGATGCTTGTTTTCTGAAAGGTGCTCAGTGCAGCTTTAGGTCCATGTGTGTAATTTGACATTGTGAAAAGCGGCAGGAATAGAACTGAACCATTTTTGTCACTCTGAGTGAGATGATCTAACAAGGGAAGAGATTAAACATAGAATTCTTGCCTGTTCTAAAGAGCACATTTCCTTTTTTAAATCTAAAATTTGTGGATTTTTAAATCAAGATTTTAACTTTTTATTTACTATAAATGTCTCATCATTGGCAGTGTGTGTAATGAATGAATGTTTGGACAAGATATAATTTCCCTGCAGCTAAATTGTAAAATTTCCTGGCACACATTCCCTTAACATCCTCATTTGCCTGAGAAATGTCTTCCTCTCTTTAGACATCCTGTGATTACCTAACCACCATCTCCTCATACATTAAGGAGTTCACCGACCAAGCAGCAGGTTTTCTGAACTCACACACTGTCTCCCAGAAATCTCCATGGCAGCCGTTGTGAGGTGTCACAATCTAGACGGTGTGTGAGAAGAACACGACACAGCCTGATACCGCACACTTGTGTTGCTTTTCATTCCTTAGAGTATTTACGAAAGCTACGTCCTCTTTATTGTCTGTCTTTATCATGTTAATAGACAGTCCTGACAATGTATACCAAAGGAGTTTTTGTTGGATTTTGGGGACACTGATGGGTAGAACATCAACACAACGAACAAGATGCTCAGTGCTAAGCCATTGTAACGTATACGAAATGTTGTAAGTCACTTTGGATAAAAGTGTCTGCTAAATGAATAAATCATTCAATAAATGTATATGATTTTATGGAACAACCATTCTTATATGTGCAAATTATAAGAATGTTTTATTGTTTGTGCTGATTTTGTTTAATTTGGCAATATCGTAGAGAATCTATATTTAAAAGATCATTTTATGAATCACTGTGATATATTTTATCATATAGATGTCAGATCTAGCAGCATGGTGTCATGGTGGTTAGTACTGTTACCTTGTACTTCAAGGCCTAGGGTTCAAGTCCCACCGTGTGTGTGTGTGTGTGTGTGTGTGTGTGTGTGTGGAGTTTGCTTATTCTCTCTGTGTTTGGTGGGTTTTCTCTGGGTTTTTCCCACAGTTCAAAGACATGCAAGTTAGGTTGATTGGTGTGTCTCAGTTGCCTGTAGTGTGTGTGTGCCCTGTAGTGGGTTGGTGCCCTGCCCTGAGGGTCCCCTGTTCTGCACCCTATGTGCTCTGGGATGGGCTCCAGGCTTCCCTGTGACCTTTAAGAGAGTGAAGTGGTATAGAAGATGACTGACATGTCAGACCTAATCTGATTACCTGTGTTTCTTAACTGCTGGATATACATAGAGCAGATTACATCAAATATTTTTTGTAAAAGTGAATTTCGTATCATTAGTAGTGGAAGCCTGACCCCACTGAGTTTGACACATGACTCCATGAATTTGGGGGGGCTGTATTAAGAGGCGACAGTCAACAGCCTGGCTAGACCCAAAGCACATCAGGGAGGGAAAATAAAGAAATGAGTTTATGCTAGTTAACACGCCTGAGTGTGAGGATTGTGATTGAGTTTGTTTGGCATTGCTTTTTTTTTACCTGCGAGTCAGCTTGAGTTTAGAAAAGGCACATATGGAACAACGTCCTGAAGATGGTGCCTTCCTTGGTATTTGTGTCGTGCCCCTGAGTCGAGTTTCAACTATAGGTCAGGAGTCGCTTTGTGGTGGTGGATGTGGGTGTTGGGGGGAGTCCTTGAAGCATCTTAAGAATTCCTGTCCTGGAACTAGAGCTGACCTTGGGGGTGGGGGATGAACATCAGCTGGAAATGAAGCAGATGTTGTCCCTTTGTCTCTTAGTGACCCTCTGTACATGCATGCGTGTGCGTGTGTGTGTGTTCACATGTGTTCTGGAACAATTATGTGTCATTCCTGGAATTTTGTACTGATATTTTGTTTTGGCACTGCATGTGCTCTATGTAGACCCTGGAGAAACTCCTGCTGCCGTACATGTCCCCACGTGCCCCCCACATGCTGGATCAGTCTTTTCAATGTTGACTTCAGCTCCCCTCCAGGACCACATAGAGTCTGGGATAATCCCAAACTATGCCATAGTATGTTCCCACCTTTATCTCTGTCCCAGCCCTTCTTATGCAGTGATAGTGTCATACCTTGTGCTTTTTATATGTGTTTAAGCATGCTCCGGAATAATAACATTGTGTGTGTATGTGTGTGTGTGTGTGAGTGTGTGTGTGTGAGTTGCAGCGTGATTCATAAAAGCTGTTAGTGTAGTTCATAATCAGTCTTCAAATTAATAAAATTTACTCACTTTATTTAAATTTCTGGCAATATTATTTTTGTTTGATTTGAATATGTATTTTGAGTCTGGAGGTTAAAGCTTAAGCTTTGTCAATAGGTAAATATTTGAGCTCTTCTGGTCACCGTGTTGTGTCAATGATCACACATAGCTTCACAAAGAGACAAAGTGGAAGTATCTAGTGCTGGTGTAACCAGTGTTTTCCTCTTGTAGAGTTTAGCCTTTTGTCTCTCTGGAATTCCTGGGGACACACCCTCTTCCTGGTCCAGCACGAACAAGGCTGAGGAGTTGGGTTATGTGGTACAACTTCACTGGGCCATGGGGTTCCCATTTCTAACCGGCAAGCTTGGATTTGCGAGATCCTGACTCAGTAGCCAGCCGGCAGGACACTTAGACCTTAGTTTCTCTTTGGCACCCATGAAGCAAACAGGATGCAAATGATTTCATTCATAAAAGGTTCTAGTGTCAGGTTATGAAAGAGGACCTTATTAGTTCCATTTATGCTTTTATGAATTTAAGCAGTCCCAACCACACTAAAATATGTCACTAAGTTGTCTTTTGACTAACTCCATTATAATAAACCACTGTCAGTTACTACCTGGTCTAACTGATTTTTTGTTGGCCTACGCGTAGCTTTAGTTTCTCACTTTTGTTTCAGAATTGTAACATGTTGCTTGTGCCTCCCATCCTCTGCAGCACCTCTGCTTTTGATATCACTCCCTTCATGAGGCATCTGGATTTCTTCAAGTACTGAAACATATTGCACAACATGTTGAGTCACTTAAATGTGTGTTTTCCGGTCTCTCTGCGTGTGAATGGGTTCAGTCACCACAGCTATGGATGCCCCTGTGTCAAATCAGCCAACAGTCTGAGGAACTGATGCATTTCCATGGCCACAGAGTTGCCATGAGTCGGCATGGACTTGACAGCACTTACCAACAGCAACAGCCTGTCCTGTCTCTGCATGGCATTGGTGTTCCTTTCTCCTATCTCAGCCCCTGCCTCCAGATTTAGAACATAATGTCAATGTCATTCAGCTGTCTCGCTCACAGGCAGAGCAGATAAGAGGCAATGGATGTGCAGGAAGTGCTTTCCACTGTGCAGGTCTGGAGCACGATCAGCCACAACAGGCCAATCAGACTCCCCCTAGGCATCTTTTCAGCAATATTTTGTCAAAACCCCTCTTTAGCCCTTGGCCCTGTAAGACATAAGAAATGTACACAATGTGCTTGACAAGCAATCTGTGCACATACCATATTACTGTGAGAAGAGATTGGGTTGCCAGGGGAGATGAATGTAGTCACTGTCATCCATCCATGTTGCTTGCTTGGTTTAATTCTGATCTGTTGTAGTACCAGTTTAGCGTAAATAGCCTCTCTCATGTAAGACCTTGTTTTGATTTCTCCTGGCTATAGTCTCTACATGTGTGCTCGGGTGAAACATCTTTCACTGCCAGATTTTCCTGGGAACCTTTTCTTCTTATTTGACTTCCAAATGTATTCAACTGTTATATTTCTCTCTCAAACCATTGGCAGCCTGCAGCCTTTGAAATTAAAAGTGTTGCATACAGACAGTCTACTGTAATAATTGTATTATTTTAATACATGTTATTACTAAAGAGGCTGTATGTCAAATTGACACTGGAACTGCCTGTGAAAGCACTTCTGTTTTGTCCCCTCTCCTTGCTTGTTTATCTCAAGTGTCCTTTTTTCAGATGTAATCAGAGATGTCTGCTGAGGTTCGGGGGAGGGAAACTCTTCCTGGACATAAGTACTGTAGTTTGTTTAAAAGTGACAGGTGGGCCCCTTGTGTAAAATCACAGACAGATTATACCCGTTTGTGGATCGGTGCTGCCCGTTCCTCACAGCCTTGACCTCGTGCTCCCCGATGCTCTGGTGGGGCCCTCTGATGAGTCATGTGATCCCCACCCACCCCCAGCCCAGAGACACATAGGTGCCTGTTAATATCCTGTAGCAAGAATTAACTGTGCTGGCTGACTGTAGATTCTTCTGGAATGTTCCTTGAATCAGAAAATTCCTGTAATAGACAGTTAACTGTCACACTTGAAAAGAATGTGCAAGAACCCAATTTAAAGTTATTCAAACAGTGTATGCTGGGACCAGTTGTTGAGTTGTTTAAAACAGATGAAGATAACTTGGTGTTTAACACTACTGCGGGTGCAAAGGCTAAAAAGTGTCCATTATATTCATATCTTTAATTGCTGATTCCTGGTTTTATTTTGTGAAAAATGTTTTAGTAAAACAGTAGGTTGCAGTAGAGATTACACCTGGTAGGGCTGCAAGAACACCTTGGTCTAACCTGTGAGCTGAAAGAATATGCTGCTGTAAATGTACTAGGTGACTACGCTTGGCTGCACATGCAGCCTGCCAATCTTCGCTGTTATTTTGTGCTTCAGGCTAAAGGTTACAGGGAGGAAGTGCCTCTTAAATAAAGATCCTTGTTTCAAATTTTTAAGGATTGAGCTGTAGTCGAATGCAAAACCATTGCTTTATACCTCACCGAAAGTGATGATTGGTTTGATGGTAACCACAGTAAACATTAGTGCCCTTATAAACATAAAAGTTGCAATGAACCTGTCTGTCTATAGCAGAGGCCTGTCTGTGTACATCAGGGGCCTGTCTGTCTATAGCAGAGGCCTGTCTGTGTACA
>JABJVR010015206.1:0-18466 GCA_025773905.1 Chitala chitala | reverse complement strand
GTCTATAGCAGAGGCCTGTCTGTGTACATCAGGGGCCTGTCTGTCTATAGCAGAGGCCTGTCTGTGTACATCAGGGGTCTGTCTGTCTATAGCAGAGGCCTGTCTGTGTACATCAGGGGCCTGTCTGTCTATAGCAGAGGCCTGTCTGTGTAAAATCAAATCAAAACTCCTATCTCCATATACATACAGGGCCACTCACACTACTCTGGCTGTCCTTTTTACATTGCTCTTTGAATTCCTCTGATGTTAAAATTCACTGGAAATTTAGCAAACATCCTGTGTCTGCCTGCATGCTTTGAGCGTAGGGAATCGTAGGGTGTTCATGTCAGACGTCAATATGCACCACACCACTATATTGTGTGTCCACCTTTACTCAAGTTTTAGAAGAAGCAAGTAACACAGGAAAAATCAATGCATGCTGGGCTGCTGTCATCCAGTTGTGTGGCCAATACCATCTGCATATAGAACACATGACAGTTCATTTTCCTCCCAGATGGCACATTTACATGAACATTGTACAAATTCAAGCAACCCACGATACTAAAACTGATCTCTGGTGACATGTCATCTAGTTTCTGCACACAGCCCAAGCTACATATTTACACTTGAGTTTCAGACTCTGAAGACAGCTATGTGTAGGTTCTTATAAATTTTTTTATTTGTATATTTATTTTTAACCTCACTGTGGTCGCCACAGCAGGTCCAGCTTCTGCAGTTGCAGTGGCCATTTATCATAAGTTCTTTTCTGTCAGTCAAAGGTCACGATGGTGTCTAGTTTGTGCTTAGTGGTTGTTTACAGCGCAAGACATATGGCTGCTGATGAGACGTTGGTGAGCCTGTGTAGTAGGACTACAGTGTTCTCTCGATTTTATTGCTTTATTGGGCCTTTTATTTGCATGGTGGGGAAAAAAATTTCCCATCTGCACCCTGTACTAGTTGATAACAGATATGAGATACAGTCAGTGTGCGTGCGTGCATGAGTGCTTGCGTGCGTCCGTGCGTGTGTGTGTGTGTTCCCAATTTATTTTTTTAATACCATTTACCGGTATGTCAATTGCGTTCCAAAGTCTATGTAAATTTGTGTTTATAGTCAAGTTAAAACCAAAATGAGTATAATTCACATGCCTAGATATAAATATCTTCACAACTGGCTCAGAGGTCAACATATAGGTGGTGGATTATTATTTTATTCACTTTTGTCACATCCCCCATCATCGGCATCCGCCAGCCGTGCATGATCAAGGTGGAGAGTTTAAAAAGCCGAACCAGAGTCAAGATGGTTGTAAAGTATTACTTGTTATAAAGTGTACTGAGCATTTTGTCGGTTTCCTGTCCTATGGTTTTTTCCCCCTTCATGTTCTCTGAAATACCCTTGCCCCAGCCTCTCCTTTTGTTTTACCCATTTTGTTTTAATCTCACTCTCAGACTGAACACCCCAGCTTCTCGATCTCTTGCTTGTTTCATCGGATCTTCGTTTTGGATAATGTTCAGCCCCTTGGTTGCTAAGATAAATAAAAGATTCAACTCTCCCAGGAGGATCCACCTTCTCTGTGTTTCTTCTGGATTGTTTCAGCTTTAAATATTGCTTTGTTTCTGATTATCTCTGTAGATGACTGGAGTCATGTTGTTGATACTGAATGAACACAGCAGGTTAAACGGAAATAAAACTATTTAATGAATTGGACCAAGAGTGATAGGAAAACACAAACTGTTCGTACCTCAGGTAATATATCACATCTGAATACTGGAGTGGTTTGGTCTTGTCTTATGAATTAACCATTTTGCAGCATTGGCTCATAGGTCAACACCAAAACTACCAATTGTCACAAAGAGAAAAAAAAACAACAGTTTTCTAAATCAACAAGCTGTTCTTTGTTCTTTTCCTATTTTTAAATCTCGCCTCAAGAACTTGTTATACTCTTTTAATTAAAGTGTTAATACAGCATGACAAGGTATTCTTTTCCGTTTTAATATTTCATTTAAAGTTTATCGTCTTATTTTAAATTTTATGGAGAGTGGGTGGATGTTTTACTGTTTTATTGTTTCGTTTTCCAGCTATTTTAGAACTGTACAGCACTTCAGTCAACTGTGTTGTTTTAAATGTGCTTTATAAATAAATTTGACTTGACTTTGACTTTTGAGAAGCCAAGTGGCCATCTGCCACCTTGGAGCATGTATTAAGTAGGCACACAAAGGGAAATTTTTCATTGTTGTTGATATAAATGTAGTGTAAAATGGCGTTGAATCTGAGGTGTGGTTTTTCTAACAGGTTTTACTTGAGACTTGAGAGTATATCTTTGAGACGTGTATTTTAGAAGTCAAGCCATTGTGTTATCCTCTACACAGCAAAGATGGCAGGTTAAATTTAGCATTAAAAGTTTTTGTTCCAGTTGTACCCAAATGAACACCCTTAGTGTTAAATTAAGAGTACTATTTTTACTGTGTACTTTTTTTTTTGTTTGTCGCCATTCTTTCCACTGCAGATGGCTTAAATATTGCTTAAAACAACAGTTTATGGCCCACATTATTAGGAGTTGCACGTAATTTTGCATTGCAGCAAGTTAGAAAACAACACATGCCAGCTTTTGTTGTAACAAAATGTCCAGGACTATAGGTCTGTTCACATTTTTTATTTAGCAATGAGATCAAAAGAAACTAATTAGCAAAGGTGTTGGTCACCCCACAACACTTCTCCAAAACTAACACTGAAGCATTTAAAATTATGCAACTTACATATAAGTGTGATGACAACCAACCTTTAAAAAGGCATAGAAACAATAAGTATCACACCAATATGTGCACCCAAGTAGAACATTCCCCCTCTGTGCCTCTGTTGATTATGCAGACCTTAAAACAGAAGTATTAAATCCTATTTGGAGTTAACATGCATTTACAGGTTGATGAAACAATGACTGGCATGACGGTTTCGGCAACCAAACCATCTGTTATTTTGAATTTTCAGAACCCAGGCAGTGTCTGTACCTTCGCTATTTTGATCGTCTGCTGTTGTTTCGAAGAAACCACCTAGTCTGTAAAGCGATTACGTGTAAATGACGTATCGTCTTCTGCACAGGTAGGTTCTTTAGGTTTGCCACCTCAAAGAAGCAGTCATTTCATCAGAAGTAGACATTTGTGTGTGGATGATGAAACACTGAGAAATTAATGAAAAGATGCACAAAGCACCACACAACTTTGTGGGCAAACGAAAAGGAAAAAATATGTTTCCTGTAGTCACAAACTGAAAAAGTATTTTAACACTTCGGTTTGAGGATGTTATATTTCATCTCATTTTCCACTTTCATAATTGTGCATCGTGTCACAAAACTGAAATACATCCATATGTACACATGTATATACTGTACACTATATACAATTACATAGAATCTTCAAGTAGGAAACGTTTCTATGCAAATGTGATGCATGCACAATACATTAATATTGTCGCATAATGTCACATGAGGTCAGGAAAGTCTGTTTTGTCTGTAGATGGAAATTTAACAATCCAATTCTAAGCTCCATCCTTGTTAACGAACTCTGCCATTATGTTTTAGAAGTAAGAGGAGAGTTAAAATCAGTAGCTAATGATGTCACCTCAGGGTCATAAAAATCTCTGTGACCCTCCACGCCAGAAACTCCAGTGCAATGGCATTGTGCTGACAGTTGCCCTGTCACACGGAGGACTCAGTGTGGAACATCTTACTTCTGAGAGCCCTGAGGCTGCTGTGGAAGCTGCTGGAGGTTTCAGTATGCAGCGCCTCAGAGAACCTCATGTCATAACTACGGCTCATCTGGGACTTGCGCCTGATGGAGTTCTGGATGGTTTCTGAGGTGAAGTAGTAGATGATGGGGTCAAAGCAGCAGTTGGAGACCGAAAGGCAAAGGGCGATGGGGTAAATGGTCCGGACCACAGATTCCACCATGCATCCCTTCAACATTTTGGTGCGGACCAGTGCGTAGAAGACCAGGTTGACATTGTATGGGATGAAGCACAGGCAGAAAATGAGAATGTGGACGAAGATCATCCGCAGGATTTTGGCTTTGTTCAGCTTGCCCCCCCGGCCCAGGGTTTTGGGGCATCTCAGTGTCCTGAGGACCATGATGGAGCAGAACACATTGAGGAGCAGTGGCACGAGGAAACCAACTATCACGATGAACACCACTACTTTGGACAGGCTCTCTTTCCACTGCTTGGAGGAGAAGTTTTCAAAGCAGAACTGACTGCTGTTGGACGACGTGGATTCTTTGAGCAGGAAGCCGGTAGGGAGGCTTCCCGCCAGAACCAGCATCCACACACCGAAGCACACCAGCTTTGCCTTGCCTTTTGTCCGCAGCGGCCTTGACGACAAGGGGTAGACGATGGCCAGGAAGCGATCCACGCTAATGCAGGTGAGGAAGAAGATGCTGCCATACATATTGGTGTAGAAGAGTGCAACAGAGATCTTGCAAAGCACATCTCCGAAAGGCCATTTTCGATTAATGAAGTAGAAGACACGCAAGGGCAGAGTAAACACAAAGAGCAGGTCTGACACCACCAGGTTCATCATGTAGGTGGTGGTCTCGTTGCGCATCTTAAGTGAGCAGGAGAAGATGTACACAGCAGCCATGTTGGTAACCAGACCCACCATAAAAACGATACTGAACACAGTGCTGTACAGGTTGTACTTAAACTCATCATTCTTCTCACACGTAAAGTTGGGTAAGTCAATATTTAGGGTAGAATTGTTCATTATAAGAAAAGCAGGTTTCAAAGCTGTTTGATGTTAAACAAAATAACTATATATCATGTCCCTGAATCCAGCTTGAATTGTGCTTAAAGTTAAACAAAACATTGCCGTCTTACCACAGACGTCAGATCAAAAAAAGAGTCGCGTTTCCTTCAGCAACTGAGGCTGGTGGCTTGTTTTTACGATTCACTTTTATGCACGGCAAAAAGCATCCCTGTGACCAGAAAGTCTGTCATATCAAAGCCAACTTCATTAATTCTCCTAAATCCTGCTGAAGCTGAAATCATGTTGCAAAAAATTTCACATTCCCCAGTCCTCTGCTCTCTGCCCGATCCCTGGTCGAGGTGTTAAGGTAGAAATGAGAGGCCAGTTTTCCCGGAGCAAGTCTGTGGGATCTCCTCTCCTGTCCTGAGTGTATCTCCAGTTAATCCAGTATCCGAGGAGCAGACAACAAGAAGGCCAAACTTCTAAGGATAATCCTGCGCTTCTGGAAGTTGCCGTGAAGATTAAAAGTTCTCTGCTCTTTCTGTAATTCCTCTTTGCATTGAGGGCTGTGTCTGCTGCCTGTCCCGCTCCTGTTTGTGGCTCCCTCGTTTGTGTCTGCTGCCTCTCCCGCTCCTCGTTTGCAGTGACGGCTCAAAGCAGGGCAGGGCGGAGTCTCTGGCCGGTGCAGTAGCTCAACAGCGCCGAGTCATGTGTCTCCACTCGACTCTCACTCCTCTCACCATGTTTCCACTCCTCCCTCAAGCGCACAGCAGTTGTGAGCGGACGCACCCCCTCCCCAACTTTATCCTTAGGGCTGCCTTTCCTGTCCTACCCTCCCCTCTCTGACCGTCTGTGTCCGTCTGTGGCAGCTTCAGTGAGGAAGAGTTGGTGGGTCTGTTGGCACCAGAGATCACTTGATTTGTACACTACACTTGTGTTCACTCTGGTGGAATGGATCTGAAAGCCAGGAAGAGGAGAAGTGTTATACTCTGGCCCTGCCCACCACTTCTGCTCACTTTTGTGTGTGTGTGTCTGTGTGTGTGTGACAGAATGAAAGAGAGAGAGAGAGAGAGAGAGAGAGAGAGAGAGAGAGAGAGAGAAAGAGAAACCAAGTAGAATTCATGAAAGGTATAGTTGTTTGTTAACAGCTGTCTGCTTAACCCTTTAATTGCACTAGTTGTGTTTTGACTAGCTTGAGTTTTATGGGATGTGACATACTGCTTGTCCTGTTTCAGTAAGCTTTGGCTTTGGCTTACAGCAGATGTAATTCAAGGGCTTCAAAGACCCAGGGGTTATTTAATGAAAAAATGGCAATTTGTCACTTTGGGCAGGGTCTTATAAATGTAAATGTAAGGCTATACAATTTCATGCTTCTGGTTCCAAGTAAAATTTTTCTGACAACATTAGGGTACCAAATAACATTGCACAGGTTGGGGGAGGAGTAATTTGTCCCCCTTAACCACCAGGCATCCTGATTACTTTAATCATATAATGTACTGTATGCCGTAAGTAGTGTGTCCCCCACCCCCGTGAATTTAATTGAACCCAAGCCACTGCCAAATACAAAGCATAAGTACAATTCTACATAGCTCTCCAATTGTTTATAAAATGTGGAAGTCTTTTTCTGTCACTGGTTAATTGAAAACCTCAGAGTAACAATAAAGGGTCAGCTGCCACCTTGACTTGTTTGATTTTTGTTTTAACAGACGATCACAGCAGCTGCAAACCGTCATTTCTGTCCGCAGTTACACGAAAGGCGTATTTGTCATCCTTTGAAATGCAGAAACGTAGATGCGCAACCGTAAAAGCCTTTTGTTCCTCCAAGCACAAAGAAAAAAGGTCGTGATCCCAGCCTTCTGGAAAGCCAGGAGGTTTACCAGCAACGCCGAACCCTGACGTCAGGACACGACTCAGAGGAAAAGCAGATGATGGGCTCAGAGTGCACTGGTACGAGTTCAGCACCTTGGATCTCATTTACCTTTTCCTGGAAATGGCTGGCTCAACTCCAAGAAATCTCACATATTTGAGATGCTCACCTCATCTTAGTTGCACATCCAATATCCTTCATGTGCTTGTTCCGCTGGGCTGTTACTGACGCTGTTAGTGATCTCACAGCCACTCCTCTGATGGACGTACCTAGCACTGTGGCAGTGTTTGCTTTTGCACGTTGTCAAGTTAACCCGCGATGAGGTAATACCTGCGCATTCCTGTCTGTGCTTGTCTTTTGGAGTATTGTCCCCTTTCCTGGGAATGGGGGGGTGGGGTTTGTATATTGGTGGGTAGAGCTTTACTCTCAAACCAAGTTTTCTTAGGCCTATTTTGAGTTTCCTAATGTAAAAGCCTCATTGTGATAAATGAATCTGTCGTAAGCTCTTGGTAAATAAAACATAAACAGGATAAGGCTGAACAGTTCTAATTCAATTAGGGTCCTACAAGGTGGGGGGTAACTATGCCCTCAGGGGGGCCTTTGGAAGCTACAGTGAGGGCCATTAACATCTAGAAAAGGGGTGGGAATCACTAGAACTAAAGTTTGTCAAAATTTCAAAATGGGACCAGCAAGATGTATTACTATGAATTATATTCCAAACAACATGTTAAATAACATCATTATGTAGGATTATAAATTATTATAATGTAGTTTCACCTATGTTTATAAAATAGCTCAGTTTATTAGCTTTCCGGGCTGTGTCCATAATTCCTCACTCAGACCACTATATGTAAATTTAATTTATCGTGGGCTTGTCTAATCTGGTAATGTATTTTCATGTCAATGGGTCTGCATTGTAGACTTGCATTTTACTTTTCAATCATATGGCAATTTTAGTGAGTTTAGTCTGAATAAATAGTGGTAGTTCACATTTCAGAAACATATTTCAAACAAGCCAATTGTAGCTCAGCGTTGAATGTCATGTAAAAAGTTATGAGAAGACAATATTAGCGGGTGCATACACTCTGAAGTAGGATGTTTACCCAAGTATAACCAGTACCTGAGTGTGTGTGATACTGTTTTTTTTAAGTGTTGAGTTCATGGGGAGAAAATAGTTGAAACACGACTGAGTGGGATCCTGCAGGTTATAAGGCCCTGTCAGAGCACTGCAAGAACAGGGCCCTACATTACAGGAAGGTCACATATTCAGGCATTGGGGCTCACACAGGTCTTTCATATCAATAAAAAGTTAAAGATTATGGCATTTTACATATACTGTAGTTTAAATGACACTACTGAGTATATCTAAGTTTCTAATGGTTCAATTTTCAAACATTTTGTTTTAATCAGAACAGCTGAAATAAAAACATCCAACACATGCACATTCCTTACATTAAGAAAAATGTGAATATAATGTACTTTAAAAACCTTTTTCTCTGAACATCAATGAAAAGTTAAAGGTCTTCCCTTTACAACATAAAAATATTAGTTTCTCACTTACACAAAGAGAGGGGGCTTCAAACAGCCTTGCATGGGAATGCTTTACATATGGATGCGTGTGGCTTTTGAAGGCAAACAGCTCCTTACAATGCCAGGAAATGAACAATCGCCTTCAAGGACAAGGTAAAAACGCAAGAGGAAGTGTCTGAGCAGGACACGGATGATAGAGAAGGAACACAAGACTTACACTTACTGAACATGTTACCATTTTGTTAGCACTTTACAATACTGTGTCTATGGACAGTTTATTTAAAAACAGGGTTACATAGTAAACTTTAAATATAGTGGCCCCGTTTGAATAGTTTTCATTTCTCCAATATTTTCACACACTTTAATAAATAGCTTTGTTGGTGGTGACACAGACAACTCCCAAACAAGCAACTTAACGTGACATTCAGAATGTTGTAAGATGGTCCACATTGCCTTGCAGGCTGAAGCTATTGTATAGTGGGGACATTTGTGAGATGTTTAAGTTTACACAACCCTAATGTGTAGGATTACACAATGCAGTCAGCCCATGCTTTTTGTATTTGTCATGTTGTAATGCTTCAGGGTCAGTGAAGTAGAATACTTCCCTTAAGTTTACTGCTGCCCCCTAAGGACTGAAAAATAACATTGCAGGGTCTCCTTGAACCTCTATTGGAGTTATTACATAATCATGCAGCAGACATTTTTATCCAAAACAACTTACAACATTTTGTATCTGTGAGCTAGCACAGGGTGTCTTGCTCAAGGACACACCAGGTGGCTGGGTTGGGCTTTGAACCAGGAGACTTCTGCAGCCCAGCCTGATGTTCTACCCATTGAGCCACCTGGCCACATCTTCAGCATGATCTTACATGTACAGGATGCAATTGCTGGAGGTCCGCCAAAGTCAAATAAGGTTATCACTTCTTATTGAAACACGTTTCAGGCTCCATGGTAAACAGCTATGGAAAGGACTACTGATCAGTATATACTACATCATTAATACAATGCACCTAGAAAGGTTATGTACATGCATGCAACATCAGTCTGATATTACAGTATTTTATTGGTTACAAAAGAAGATATGGTGCATCTTGAATATATTTTGCTAAGGCATAATGTAACTGTATACATGCAATTTCGTTATAAATAGAAAGTTTATTTTTTCAGTTTGCAATGGGACAATCAACATCTGCTTTGGTCCTCATCGCTGTAACTTCACTGTATCTAATTTTCTTTGAATTTTCCCTTTAAGTGGATGCTGAATATTTGAACAGTATTTCACCAAGACAGGTATTTTGGCTCATTGAAACTAATGGACTGGGAAAGTTCTACGCAGTTTTTTGCATCTGCAGTGCCCATCAATTTATGTTCTGTCAGCCATTATTAAGAAATCAGCCATTAGAGAAAAGGCGTTCCACTCCCTGCCTTTCTCGTGCACCCGTCCACATCTTTCACTGGTCCCCTGGTCACAACTCCCATCAGGCACACAATGCTGTGATTTGGCAGCTGAACACGCTAATGGCTGAGGCTAGATGAACATTGCTTGGATGGGACTTGGAAACACGTTTATTGTCAGTTGGTTGGGTAAAGCATAGTTGTGAACTCAGAACATAACAATAAATTAAGTAAAAAATAACACCTATGAATCCGTGGTTTTTTTTTTCTTCTTCATGAAGAGACCCAGGCTTCAGTTGAGGTCTGGTCAGAAGAGATTCTATGAAAACTTAATGGCATGAAAATAAATCAAATATTTGTGAAAACAGTATTATGACACATTACTGATATTATTATTGATATATGTGATATTTAGCATTGCATTTTATACAGCACCATATTGCAGCCACCATACATTGTGTATATATCATATACCAGTATATATATATATATATATATATATATAGTGTACATATATGACCAGTTGTTTTTTTTAACATGTAAATGTCTCGTCAAAACGTGAACCTTTCTGCGTTTTTACGACACTTGTGTTATGAGAAACTTTATGTTTTAACATAATACTTTTTTTTTACGAGATTCCAAAGCATCGTTTTAATATGAAACTTTTGGTGTTACAAGCAGCACGTTGTGTGTTAATGTGAAACTTTCTTATTTCACAAAACCAGCGTTATTTTGATAAGAGACAAACACTGTGTTGTAAAGACTTAGCAAAGTCCAGATACCATCTTATGACTTTGTGTCAAAGGATAAAGGTAAAATTTTTACCAGTTTATACTCTCCTAGACTTTTGCTATTTTAAGACCTAAGCAATATCTTTTTAAATACATTGCTTAAAAATGTGCTTAAGTGTATCTTTAACATAAAATGTCATACAAAAGTAGCATTAATTAAAAAAGACATATTGGCTTGTGTCTAAATACTTTCTGGCACCAATAGTGAGACAGTTTGGTTATGTGTAATTCTATATAAAATTACACTATACATCATTTCTGTGGGACTTTCCAGGGAACTGTCAAACCCAGGAATTGAACCCAACAGGAGACAGATGTTTCACACAACCCTAGAGTCCGTAGCTAGACCATGTCACACATATTCAAAAAAGGATAAAAATGCTTGTTGTATCAGCACTGTTTAAGAACCTCTGAAGTGATATATGGCTCGGGGTAAGGACTGGCACTGCTCAAAAACATCCAAATATAGTCTCTCCATTCAAAAGACAGAGATGAAAAAGATAATTAAAAATTGCTGTATTCTGAACTCACTGTGGAAGGTTGATGTTTGCTGGATGGACAAAAATCTAAACACAAGTGAGAAAACGGTTGCACACCCTGCTCAGAATGTCGAGCTCTTTATCATGGAGCGCATCTGACTGAGTCACTGCGTTTCCTGTAGACTTCAGAATATAAATCACACAAAATGTTTGACTATCACTTTAATTTTTTTTTTTGTAAATCAGCATTAAAAACCCAGTTTAAATCAGAATGGCAGCTGTTTTTGAAACAGGTCCCCAAGATAAAAAAAAAAACCCCTAACACAGAGTCATAACTTAGTCTGAGCTGAGTTATTCCTTTAAAGTCAGCCAACAGCTGGACTTTGATGTAAACAATCTTCATGTAACATTTAAACCTAGCTTTAAAAAAAACCATACTAAATATTCCTACGTACACAAGTGCTTGTCAGTTTTATGGGGAGTGTGGGGCTGGTGTTAGGACATTACACACCATTCTATGTGTCATGCTGGCATTTCACAATGGCATACACATGCTGTATACTCCCATTCAGCAGGCATTATCTCAATAACACTACTGACAACCTGTGAAGTCCTGTCCTTTCGTACTTTGACAGTTGTTAGGACGGTGTTATGAGGCTTCCGTCTCCCAGTCCTCTCCTCTTTACCAATTCCAGGGTGGGCTGTGTACATGCCCTACAATTAGGTGAAGGCAGGTGCATTCGCTCAGTGACCCTGTACAACTTTCAGTGTCCTAACAGGTTTGTGATGGTAGTGGGGGGAGGTTTGCCAGAACGACAAGACCCACAGCTTGTTACCTCAGCATGAGAGAGAAAACACACCAACATGAATTAACATACCATGGCAGAGGGACACGTTAGCTCAGTTTGTGTTGGGAAAGGTGGTCGTTTAAATTCAGGCCCAACATGCGTGTCAAAGTTCCTGGTTCAGGCAGTGTTTCTTGGGTCACCAGCACGTTGGCTTTAACGTGACCCACAGTCCTCCTATGCTGCTGTGGGGCTGCTCAATTCTTGAAGGCCCCAAAGCGGCTCGCTTTGCTGATGAAGTTCTTGAGCAGCTCGTGGTCCATGTCTGTGAAGGCCTGGGTCTGGGTCACAGCCGTCAGGTGGTTCATGCAGAATTTGAAGCAGAAGTCCTCCAAGTCCTGAGTGCAAACACAGTAAGAACAGCAACAAGAATAATTTGCATCTTTACTATTTTGCTCCAAAAAGTTTACATACCTCTGGAACATACCTGGCAGAAAGTGTAATTTCTGTTATTATTGTGATTAATGTAATAAGAGACCGTTCCTGTGATGACAAATAGCTTGGTCTTTGTACCAGTACTAAATGAAACGCGCTTTGTACGACTAGCCGTGTTTTCTCAAAATTGTGTTATGAATTCCGTGTTTGGTGTGTAAAGTTGTCAGCAGAATGACATATCTGAACATTCTCCCTTGTCACCAACTCTCTGTCTGGTGGGACGGCCTTTCCACACTCATCTGCACCAACTCATCTGGTCCCTGTCCAATCCTGTTTGTGATGCCAATTAGGCACAGACTTAGGAGCTTCTGCTTTTGGCGAGGCTTTATTTAAAATAACATGGCAATGTTAGTCTGCAGAGTAACATGCGTTCGTAGCGTCTGGCTGCATTTCCCCTTTTCTCTTGCTGCCTCTTCCGTCCTCCATTTCTCCCTTCTCCCACCAGCAACAAGTCGTCATTCTCTTTTGTACAGCCCCCCACAATCTCCACAGCCTAAGTGTCTCGGTCATGGGGTCCTGACTGTCTCCACCACACGATTACAGTTGCTAATCAACATTTTTTCATGCGTCTGCCCTAGAACCTGAGGCATGGTGGCCTTGGTGATAATGCTGACACAAAGTCTGGCATAGAGGCCTGCAGAGGCCTGCAGAGGCCTGAGAGGCCTGAGAGTGGTTAGACATCGGCCTAAGATGCACAGTGGTTCTCTATAACAACTTACACACGCACTTCTAAAAAAATGATATACATGTTCAGTGATGCTTGGCTTGATGATAGTCGAATATATATGGGGGAAAAAAAAAACTCCACAAGGGAAGGCAAAAATAAAGTGTTGTGCCTGGAACCCAGCTAGGCTACACTAACAGTGAGACATACAAAACCTCTCGCTGTCCGTCTCATCCGGTGACTGGCTGCCTGTAAGAGCTCTGCTGCCTGTGAGGTAACCGACGCGCTGCGTGTCGGCACAGATGCGACCCGTTCGGCACGCACGTGCAGACAGCGTACCCAGACCGTTCGGGACGGCATACCCGCGCCTCGTACTTGACGGCGGCGGACAGCAGCGCGATGGCGTTCTCCTCGCAGATGCCCCGCTTTATGGTCTCCTGGCAGAGGCGTTTCAACCGCGACTCCCTGTAGAAGGTGGCCAGGTCGAGCAGGCCTGGGTGGGGCCACGGGGTGGGGGGGGAGAGATCCCATAACCTCGTCAGATCATTGCACAGCAAACGGGCCCTGTGGCTCAGGCGAGTCATGTGAAGTGGTGCGCCAGCACACACCGGGCCAAAGAGAACTTTGAGGTAATCTCTTTCTCCAAAGCTCAGTTTTCAGAAACAACCTGAAAACCACATCCTGGACGCTTCCCGCTTATGCTGCATGCGGCGTTTGTTTTTTCTGTTGCAGACTTCGGTTTTAATTTGATAACTGAATTAACATGAGATTTGCTGATAGAGGTCCTGCCTTGGCTTCAGCCCTGTTCTCAGCCCCGTGGGAACACACTAAAGGCTACATGCATCTCAGTAAAACAAGCCTGTTACATAAGAGCTCCAGCAAACCGAACTGTACACGCCTACAGCCTGTGAAACAAGCCCGTTTCACACAGCGGCATAACCACATTTACTTAGTATGATTTATTTAGCATTCAAATGTCATGGCACTGTCTGCTTTGTTGACATTCTTGAGAGAAATTTAGCTAAAATTTATTTACTAGTGATGAGTTGTTCCACTTTGCATTACAAACATGACTACTGTATTTATATAACTAATGCAGCAAATGAAAATACACAGGACAGCTGGCCTGGTTTATAATTATAGGGGTAAGAGTAATTCCTAGGTATTTTTCACAGAAGGAATCCATATTGGAGGCCCTTGTAACATGAGCAATCCTGCTGGTAACTGAGAGCTACCTAGAGGGTGTGCATTCAGACAGGAGTAACGGGGTTTCCAGGAAAACACACCTAGTCTATGCTTACCTATAGCATCCTCTGGTGGCAGATTGATGGTGTCTGTGTACAAGTACTCCAGGAAGGCCCGGTAGACCAAGAAAGAGAACTGCTGGATCTCTATGGAGTCTTCGTCAGTCTCATTCAGAAGCTCCCGGAAATGTTCACACCTGTGTCAGAGGGTTAAGTGACAACACGCTTTTCCTAACAGCTGCTGTGATCTCTGAATCATCAAATCCACAAACATCCCTCCCATTTTGGAGACTTAAAAAATAAAATTAAATAATATCTTACATATAAACACACCACCCATATACACACACACACACACACACACACACAAATAAATATAAAAAAACAGGAGACAAAGTCGGTATAGTTTGGCCTTTGACTGTCCTATGTTAAACTCAAACTGACTGCAAGCATGACTCAAGAACCGGATTCATAATTAGCAACTGCTTTACAATGCAAGGTTTTTTCCTACGAGAATTTCAGTGCCATGTACATGTGCATGCATGAATGCTGTTGAACTGAATCTGTTGAGGAACATTACCATTATAGTGTCAGGACAAGAACTACTTGGCTATTAAATACCTTCCTTCCCACAGCAATCAGGTTGCTAAATCAGAGAATGTGAACTGCATAGACCAATATCCAGGGTAGTTATAAACTGTAAAATTAAATTTTAACTTATTTTAACATTTTATACTGCATATATATATATATATATATATGTGTGTGTGTATATGTGTGTGTGAATGTATGGGTATTTTTATGCACTGAATTTTAAATGGTGGAGGTGTGAAACAATTTCGTTTTTTATGAGTGAGGCATAAAAATTGACAAAGAATCTGTCATTGCCTCGTGAAAATTACCATTCAATAGGTTATTCTTAAATGTCAGGTTAAGACTTAAAGTGTGTGTCACTGCGCTATGTGAAGCGTTCAACACGCTACTTCATCCTGTGGGACCTGATTTGTTCTCCACCTGATATTTATTACAAACAGAAGTCCTGAGAGAGGAGATACGGCAGGTCGGAACATGCTTCTGTTTACGTCTGTGTATGAAAACATTTCCTCAGGACACAGAACAACATTCAAGCTTTTTTTTTTCTTCTTTTCAAATGAAATGGGACAGACAAGGGGGAGGGGGGGTGAACTTGATTTCTGTGAGCGGACCTGATTCTCAGCAAGGCCTTGTGAACATGAATACACTTCCCATCCACGATGAACTTGAGGTCGGAGATCTCCGGACTGTCAAACTCCTTCTTGAGTGACTGGGCCACTGTCAGGTGGTCATCGCCATCTGCCAGGCGGGGGCAGCAGGTCAGAAGCAGGGCCAAACCGTCAACACGGCTCATTTCTGTGTCACCATAACAACCGGAGATTCTAGTCCAGCTATTCCTTTAAGCGCCACGGTAAGTTCACCAATTTTGGTAACGATTTACTTTTGAAAGAGAAAGTGATATTTCATAATGCCGGTATTTTTACTTCTTTAATACACAAAGCTTTCAAGAAGCCCAATGCTGCCTGCTAGTGCTGTTGCGTTTCATCGTCAAACGTCAGCAAGTGAAAATGTGACCGCCTGAGGCTTTTGTAATTTTAGTTATAAATCTTACTAGCATTACTTCCAATTCCTGATTATGCCAAGTATTGAGCAGAGAATCCAGTGGCAGCAGAGCACAGAAAGGGCCATTGTGGGGTGAGGGCGAACAGTGACACGGTGCACAGCAGGCTGCCGGCGAAGCCCCGCCCACCCGTCTCTCACCGACAACAAGTAGGCGCCAGGTGATGGCCGGCGTGGCAAAGCAAGCGAACACGTCATCCGTGCTGGTGAAGTGTGTGAGGTGGGGGCTGGTCACCACCTGGCCGCGGCAGTGGCCCCACATCAGCACCTGGCCGCCTTGGGTGCGGGCTGCGGAGGTGTGGCTGGCGTGACAGGCAGCGACCTCCACCAACCTGGTACGGGGGGCGGGGTCAAACGTAAGGAGCATGAAGAAAAGATGAGACACCGGGAGCAGGCTAGCAGACACGTACACATCTGACTTTTGTTTTTATGTGTTCAGATGTAACCCGTGGCCTCTGCCTCTGACCACCCATTATGTACAGAGTTTTGATCTTACAAAATGAGACGTGTGAGGCAGGGCCAGAGTGTGAGGCAGGGCCAGGGCGGCACAGGATGTCAGCATGCCACAGGCCATGTGCACAAGCATGGGGCTAACAAACAAACAGTCTTCCTCCAACAGAACCAACAGTATAAATGTCAATATCTGTACTTCCTTTATTTCCCCAATATCAGTTATAGATGGATAGAGCATCAGGCTGGGATGCAGAAGTCTCCTGGTCCCTGGTTCAAATCTCAGCACAGCCAAGTGTGCCCTTGAGCAAGATACTCTGTGCTAGCTCCCCGGGCACCATGTATGACTGCTCTCTGCTCCCCACAGGGGGATGGGTCAAATGCAGAGGACAAATTTCATTATGACATGTATATGTATGTGCAATATGTATGTGTATGCAGTAACAATAAAAGCTGATTTTCTTATTCAGGAGGAAAAGATTTTAAAATCATATTTATCCAATTGAATAAGGAGGAAAATCCAAAAAAAAAAAAAAAAAAAAAGCCAACATCTTCACAGCACGCGGTGACCTGAGTCTGAGACGCCGGGTGATAGTCACGTTCACCGCTCAGGGCGGGAGTAGAACCTGATGGCTGAGAAAGAGCCGTAAATAAATCCTCCCTGTAATTATAATGGAGCCTGGCAGGCTGTCTGAATGTGGTTTTGCTCTGCGACCCACAATGCACCAGTGTCAGTGCTATGAAGTGGCACTACATTTTACATTTATTCATTTAGCAGACGCCTTTGCCCAAAGCAACTTACAACGAATAATAGTACACGTGCATGTCACGAACGAGGTCAAACAGTATCAGAGAATCAGTAACAGTAAGCGCCGTCCTATCATCAAAGTGCACACGATTAAGTTATGCAGTTGTCTCAAAGTCATACAAGTAAAGGGAAAAGCATAAACGTATAAAGTGTTGTATAAACTAGAGAAACATGTACAAACAAACAGCCTTGCAAACAATGGAGTGAACGGAAGCATAGATGAAAAACATTTGAGGTTTAGGTCGTAGGGAGCTAGGTTGTAGGTTGCAGGGAACGTCTGCCTCCTGGTTACCTCTCTTTGTCCATGTTGATGAGGGTGGGCCATGCTTGGTTGCTCTTGTTCCCCGTTCCCAGCTGTCCGTATGAGTTGGCGCCCCAGGCGTACACCAGCCCCTCGTCCGTCAGCGCCAGAGTGTGCGCGTACCCACAGGCTATCTGTGTAACGGCAAAAGAACGTTTGTCAGCGTTTAAGCGCTTGTGCCCATTATGCAAAGCTGCTTTTTGAAATGCTGGCAAACTGAAGGCACTGTCTTCGGGTATATTCAAATCCTGCAGAATCAGAACAGCCACAAGTCCAAGTATCGGTTTGATACCGATAGCATCCGCTGCTTTTCTTTGCCGTACGGGGCCAAGTAAGTAAGAAAGAGCAGAGGGGGTCTGACCTGTACAATGCTGATGCCCTGCAGGGCAGCAATACGACAAGGCGTCTGCTGATTTCCATTGTTACCGAGGCCCAGCTGCCCGTTGCAATTGTAGCCCCAGCCGTAAGCCTGAAAAGAAAAGCTGACTGTTACAAAAAAAAAGCTTGTGGATGCGGTACTGCGTTTCAGCAAGGTGAACATGAATGACCTTCTGTGAGAATTTAAAATGTATTTCATCCATTACCTAACCACTTATCTTTTGCAGCGATGCAGGCGGCCTGAAGCCTATCCCAGGCAGTCTGAGGCACAAGGCCTGCAAAAGATGCCAACTCATTCCAGGGAACTCACACTGAATGTATTCATTGTTGAAATACTGATAAAAGTACATACAGTAATGCCATTTAAAGCAGTTGCATTTCTGCTCTTTTTTCCTGTTAAAGGTGGTCCGGGTACAAAACTGGATTCTGCACTGATCACAAGGCATGCTGTTAAATGACTTTTAAAAAAAATTGAAACCTATAATTGTTTGGTTTTTAGCAAACGGCATGCATCAATTCTACAACTTGATTTTATTTACTGTGTTTGCATCATTACTTTCTTCACACAAGTGATAATTTTGTATGAAATAACCTCAGAGTTAAGTTAACCACAGAACAGTAGCTATGACTGCTAAGTATGTGGGATGCATATGAGGAATTTGTTCTCTGAATTCAACCCATCGCTCTGGGGGGTGCAGCGGGCAGCCATTTTCAGTGCACCGGGAGCTAGCATTGAGTGTGCTGCTCAGGGACACATGTGGTGGGCAGGCTGGAATTTGAACTGGGTGCTTCTATCACCCCAGCCACCTGAGGTACCATGCCGCTGGTGTTTATAGAATACATCCATCCATCCATTATCTTAACCGCTTACTCCTGGTGAGGGTCACGGGGAAACCTGGAGCCCATCCCAGAGCACA
>JABJVR010015205.1:30924-80893 GCA_025773905.1 Chitala chitala | reverse complement strand
GTGCATATATTATATACTGTATATGTGTGTGCATGTATCATGTATCTATTCTTCCACGTTAAACTGTTTGTGTGTGTGTGTGTGTGTGTGTGTGTGTGCGTTTGTGCATATGTTAGATATTATGAAGCATTTTGAGTAAATCAATGAACGTTTGACATTTTGTATGCAAATGGCGTTGCTTACCTTTAAAAATGACAGTGAAAGTTTTTCAATGTTCAGGTCCTTTATTTATAATACACTGTATGTGGGTAAGTTCCTCTTGTACTGTGAGGTTGCACACTGTAATTACAACATGTCACATGCTCCACTGGGGTTTTGCTGTTTGGAGATTTTTCTTTGTTTCTTTTAGATGTGTAACTACTGCCTTAGGCCAGAACTACCTGTAGTTTTTAGTGTGTGCTGATCTACTATTGTAGTGTCGTAGTGGATTCCATGTTACATCAGTAATTTAGTTTTCTTTTTTTTTTTGTTTTTTTTTTTATGCCAGACACACAGAAAGGCACGTGTACACACAAAAACACAGCAATGAAAAGGTTTAGCAATGATGTTTACGGTCCACATTTACATGTACAGATGTTCGGTAGGGTCACAATTAAAATTTATCATTATTTGAAACAGAAAACTGTATCCTTATGTGGAGGAGAACACATAACTGCATTGTTTGCAGCATTTTAAAGAAAATAATTGTGACATTTGTAAAAGTAAAATTAAAAAAAATGGTGTGAGGGATGTGGGGGAGCTCATCCATAGTTTGAATGGATATTCAGTAAAAAAATTTTTAAAGGAAAGAGCAGCAAAGAGGGGTTAGTACAGGATAAAGACAAACACTGGCAGTAACAGAACATAGGGATATGTGGACATGTACACCAGCACCAGCAGAGCTGGTTATAGTGAGCTGTAGAGGATGGAGCTGAAAGGCTAAACCGAATAAAAGGGTCTTCAGTCAAGATTCAAAGACTGGCACCATTTTGACATCCCATGCAAAGACAGTTAGATTAAATGATGTAGAGCCAACACTTTTATGTGTATTCAGAAGCCCTGCACAATGGCACTGCAGCCATAGAGCCAATAGCTGATCCTTTAACCCTAATGCAAAGACAAAATATGTTAAACCGCATAGCCCTGTTCAACAAACACATACTTCATCCAGCCTCTGAAAGACAGCAGTGCTTGTCTCAGTGTCCACTCTATCCCACCTCTGCCACCACAACGTGAGTATCTTCAACCGGTAACCAAATCGGTTACTGCAGCACTAATTGTAAAGATTTTCCTTCCCCTGCTAGGTCAGCTATTCCTCTCCTTGTAATGAAGTGCCCAGAATTTATGATTCAAAGCTGCTTTCCTGCATATGTTGCTGATGCCTCAGTCCATGACAAATTGCACCTCATTATGGTAATTTAGCATCGTCTATGAATTTTAGACTCCTAAATATGCATGGATTGTTGAAATAATCGTCACAGTCATATTTTCCATTCCAAGAAAAAGAAAGAAATGTAAAGATTGTCAGAATAACAGTCTGTCTTATAAGGTACAAATGACCACTTTTAAATGCTTTAAATGATAATTAGTTTAATATGTCGTATTAATGTAACACTGGAATAACTTCTACTCAAAGGAGACTGTTGGCCATTGGACATCTGCATGATGCACTTGCGGTCAGAAAAAGATGATTATATATTATGTTGTCCAATAATAATCACATAAACATTTTTCTTTTTAAAAAGTTTAGTGGTAAGATTGTTTGGATAGTAAGTTGACCTTGGACCTTGGATTCTTTCTCTAACGTTTTCTTTGTGTAAACTGTTTTATTCATTATATATGCACTTTTAGCATAATGTATTGTGCAGTATCTTTGTTAAATGCTTTAGGGCAACCTTGTTGTGACTCGCACTGTTTAAAAATAAATTCTAATTGAATATACTTGCTATGTAATCATTGCTACCAAACGCAGACTCATTCCCCACAAGTGAGAAAATATGATTTTATCGTCTTACACTGTTTGTTCTATACCTTTTACATGGGGCATTGTTTTAACCCAGAAGACACACACTTTTGAAAGAGTCTTCAAACTATTTATTTAAAGAAGGTTAAAACACCAAAGAGAAAATAATATTTTTAAACATGAATTTCCTATTTAATTTGCATGCTGTTTCTCTGTGTCTTTCTGTGTGTGTGTGTGTGTGTGTGTGTGTGTGTGTGTGTGTGTGTGTGTGTGTGTGGCTGGAGGGGGGACTTGCTCAGATGTGTGGCCTGCGTGTATGGCTTCAATCTCTATGTATGTGTGTTTGTGTGTGTGTGTGTGTGTGTGTGTGTGTGTCTCCCTTTCTTTCCTGACAACCTATTCAGGCATTTTCCCTTCTGTCACCCCAGCATGCCATCCACAGTCTGTTTCACAGATGAGGTGGCACAGAAGGCCAGGAACAGCACCTACACCTGGAGTCATCGTCATGGCAGCCAGGTGGACGCAAAGAGCGTAAAGTATCACCAGAACTGGGGGACAATTTGCACACAAACCCAACATCAGCTCTCCAGTCTTATAAGAAGATACACTGTTCTAAGGAAATACTCCGCTAAGTATCTGTATATCATATACATAGCTAAGAACCGCTGTAACATTCACCTATATGCCTGTAGCTTGGGGTGCTGACTTTAAAAAACATAATTTCATTAATATTTCTGAAATAAATTTTATATGTTGTTGAATTCTTTCCCAAGACAAGGAACAAATTGCTCTCTGATTAAATGAAACCATGTCATCTTCCCTACAATATTAGAAACTTCTTGTACATAAATTAAGTGGCAGAATAAGATTAAAATGGCTGTAAATCAGTTTATCAGCAAGCCAGAAATTCAGATACATTTCAACTATAATTGCTATAACAGAACAATAAGCCGTGTGTTTTCTCACTTGATAGACAGTATGTATGTTTCTCTAATAAGCAAGCTGAATTCGTTTAAATGAGATTAAAACAGTTTAAAAATCCTTATTGTTGAAAAACTAATTATAGGTCTGAGATTTTTTGAACAAAACAAGAAAATAACTGTTTAAATGGTTTATTTTAAATTTTCTATTTTAGTAACGTGTAGAACAATTAGGTCAAAGACTAAACCATCCAGTAGTTTAGTTAATCTGGGAAACATTAGTCTTTACCAATGTTCTCAACTGAGAATTCATATGAGGAATATTGTGATTTACGAGCTCTGAATCTGAGGACAGCCTAACAGCAAAAATGTTACATTATGTTTTGTAATAAAATTACATGTGAGAAATTAGAAAAAATGAAACTGCAATGTTCGGGGTTTTCAAAATCATTGCTTACTCATCTGGGGCAAGAATCCAATGACACAAATACTTACTCCACCAGAATCAAATTTCAACATATTGACACATAGTTACCCTATTAGGACCAAATATGTTAAAATATTGACACAGTTACCCTACCAGAACCAGATTTCCACATATTGATACAAAGTTATCCTACTAGAACCAAATTCCCAGGCCTTTATTTCCACATCATAGCATTAAACCGTCTCAAACATGCAAGAAGCAGGTAGCCTTGTGTAATCTCTTGCATAAAAAGCTCCAAGGATTCAGTAACTTCAACATGTGCGTGTACATGTTGTATATATGTGCATAGTATGTACATTTGCAGACATGTACAATCAGTTCTGAATCTAAGGCTACCAATAAGTTGCAAAAGCAGTAATTAGATATGATATCTGAAGTATTTGTAGAGAAAACCTGGGAATAATTTTATAAAGAAGGATAATTTACAGGCATGAGTGAATCAGGACATTACATTGCCATATATCAGCAATGCAGGTGTAATGCAGTGTGAATAACAGAAGAAAACAGCTAACTGTACTTGGTACATGAACAGTTTCAGCACAGACCAAGCATGAAGTAAAACAGACTGACCCTGCATCAGTCCTCTAACAAAATAACAAGCTCAGTTTCTTATTATTGTATCAGTAATACTTCAAAATATTGTAAAACTAAATAATGAAGCACCTTTTAACTTATCATGGTACTTTTAATATATTGCATAAACTGAAAAACAACATTCAACATTCAAATGGTTTAGCATCGCAATGAGGCCAAAGGAACCAGTTCATTTTTTTTTCCAAAGCAGAAAGAGAACAACTTAATTAAGAGAACACAGCACAGCATAGCACTTCACATACACACTACACCGTAATGGAAAGGCTACAAGGGGAGCAGCAAACACAGGGGACAAACGCAACAACAAAGCAATGACCGAAAGCATTCGGTAGAAATCTTGCCTCAGTCAAACAGGTGTGCCTTGTTGCACCTGCAAAATGCCGTACGTGTGACAGTTTGACAATAAATATCAGTGAGGACCTGGCATTTCGCTCAGAACCTTCTCAGTAACCTGCTCTGTCTTTACCAGTTACACACTTAACAAATCACCTTTCATCTTTCGGAAAGAAGTGAACACAAAAAAATCCATCACATTGAGTTAATCAGGGTTGCCAGATCTTGCTAAGTGGCTTGTTTCATCCTGTACGTGACGCTGCACCTACAGTGGTTTAGATCGTTAATTAGTGTTGTTCTTTTATGAACTGTGTGAGAAAGGACCCAAAAGCATGAGTTAAAACTGTGAGAGCTGACAGCCCTGGTTTATTGGATTACTATTGCTCTTTATGCAGAAAAATGAATGCCTTACGTCTGTATTTTGTGCATCTATAGAAAATCCATTCTTATTAAGAAGAATTTGTAAACTTTCATCTTCTACTCTTTAAGTAAAGAAAACTGATTTATAAAACTGTATTTGTAATGAAGAAATTAAATCAGTACATCCAATTTTTAATGTAATTTAAAGTTGGCATTGCAGAGAGGCAACCTTTTTTTACTGCTGTCCAAAATACATTCTTCTTATCAGAAACTTTAGTGACTTGACATTGAGGAGAGCAGCTTGTGTCTCTAGTACAGCCGTTTGTGATTTACGGTAGTCTGGCTTTAAGACTCAGACACGCGCGCGCACACACGCACATACACACACGCGCACACATTCACTTTGGCCTTTGCCGCAGGCATCTGGAAGTGAATGAAAGCGGTACAAAAAAAGATTAACTGCGAAGCAGCCCCCGGAGAGACCTGCGGCCCCCTCGGCATCCAGGTCCTCCTGCTCCACTAGGTGGTCAGCAGATCCCAGCACACCCTAAGGCTACAGTTCTGAACCGATGAGATGGGCAGCAGCATGGTGCTCAGACCCAATCCTGCTAACGCTCATTAGGCAGGGGACTGTCATCAGTCTTCCTCTGTGTCCCTCGGCCCCCTCCGCCGTGCACTGTCGCTAATGGGCTCCCATCGCCCAAATCCTGTCATTCTCCATGTCTTCCTCCAAGCACCGACTGGGAGCCATGAGACAGTTTGTTAAAAACAGGGGGAAGTATCCATCAGTCAAAGCCAGGGCTTCGTTTTCTTCATTTCAACCAGTCCCGTTCAGCTGGACCAGGAAATGATTAGGTAAGCACCACTTAGAGGGGCACTGTGATCCTTACTGACGCAACGCCTGAAACCCAGAGCCAGGGCAGTCATCACTTTAAATTACACTCTCCTCCATATTATGCTTAATTGGTAAAATGCATCCCATCTGGAAACTATACTATACCACCTGTTTCTGCCTCAGGTCCATTGTAATGGCTTGACAAATATCTGCTGTATACACATTGCATATACATTGTATATGCAGCTATATGCTTGTTCTTGGTTGATCATCAGAATCCCTCCAAACATCATCTTTTCACATAACTTTTATGATTAGCCATCAAACTTGTTACCTTTATGTTTTTCTTTGTAACTGCTGTGTAGATGGGGATATGACCCAAAAGTTATATAAAGACATTGTGCTGGCATGAATTACATAATGTTTTGACATGTTTCCTTTTTTACGTAGTCAGTCTTTTAAATTGCATTTCGTCTTTTCAAACTGTTAAAAATCTTTTCTTATAAATTGCTACATCTCATCTCACAAGACAATCGGAGCTCTCCTGGAGTTACTATTCAGTCATTCTAACATTTTGACATTCCCATTAACAGAATAATCATATATAAGAAAGGGAATCGAACGCTTAGATAATCGGGGACCGGGACACAAAGGAAGCGGGAATTACAGATGCTGACACATTAAGGTGCACAAAGAGCCGCTTCGTCACTGCTCTGTCACATGGCCACTGAAGTGAGTAGCACTCAGGTGGAGTTAACGTGAAGTTACACTCCGACTCGAAGGGGCACAGTGCCATCTGCAGAGCTGCACGGGAGAGAAAAGGCCGCAACTTCAGATGGAAGGGAATCGCTGTTTTGTATTTCTGCTACACTTCATTGTTATTTAGTTAATAGTTAGCAAATAAATAAATAAAACAAAAGACCCCAAATTTGCCAGCGGCAGAGGATGCTAATCAAACTGTTATAACATTGCTGCTTTCAGAGGTATCTTGTTTTGTGATACACAGGAAAGCTGGCAGTGTAAATTTAACACAGAGAGTGTTTGTTTGCACCCAGGCCAAGTCAGTGTGGGCCCAAGTAAACACTCTCAGTGTTAAAATAACACTCCCTGTGTTAAATTAACACTGCCGGCTATGCTGTGTAGAGCAGACACCTGCTCACGGCCGGCTCTGACATTCCAAATTTAATATACTGTATGTTTGGAAGCACTTCAACAAGCAGCACAGCAGAACAGAATTCTACAGACTGTTCTACCACCCATCCCTTCCTTTCCACCGAGAATAGAACCGGTGTGCTTGGAACACACCCTGCTGCTGCTTTCAGTCAGTACTCTATAATCTTATCAGCCGTAATCAGCGTGATACTGGGAAAAGGGGTCAGGTAGGTTTGTATCTTCCCTGGCCATTGTGTTTTCTTTCTCACTGACACCCAGACACGGATGTATAGGGAAAAAAATGCTCATTATGCAAACTATCACTCTTATAAATATGTAAGAAAATTCATACTGACTGTTGTGAGTCGTTGAGCCTCATTAGGTGTGGAACTGAAGTGTTGTCCCCATATGAACATCCAAGTGAAATTATCATAATTTTAGGATTACAAATGACAACTGTGCTGTAACAGTGGATTGTTATTTTTAACTGCTAGAGGATAATTTCTAGATTGATTTTTCTTCCTTAGTAACCCATTCAGAAAAGAGAGGTTTTAGAGATATTTTTGAATTGTAAGGTAATTTCTTAAATTCTATTTCTAATTATTTTTTCCCAATGTTATATAACCCCCAAGAATAAAAATAAAATGAAAAATAATAAGAAATGTTCAACCCAACAACAAAAACTAGATGTAATGCTTTGTGATGCTACAGTGTATAAAAAGAATGAAAGGGAAAGTCAGAGAAAGAATAGTCAGTCTGTTCATAAAATATTTAGCCTGTCTTTGGTACATCAAAGTGACATGCTTTGAGGTCGCCCCAACAAGGCCAATTCTCCGGAGAGAAGCAAAGATGAAATGTGCGTAATATATTTTACAGAAAGATTTCACACGGGTACAGGCCGATCCATCTTGCCTTTTTCCAAAACAAACGCTGGCCTCTCTAAAATTAATTAAAAATTAAATATGTTAGCTCCACCCCCGCCCACGGTCCATATTCATGCAGAGTTTGAACCTCTCCACCAGCCGTGCTTTCATCTGGATTCACAGCGGTCGCGGTGTTGATTTGTCTTTGTTCACTGCAAGATGTTATTTCACAATCTGGTACCATGTCAAACCCAGCCAGACTAGCTGGCACGTCAAAATGTATTATAATGTAACTTCTCTAACTTTCTGTGATTGTGTCATTGAGAAAACAGAAAATCCATCTATGACACTCGTTAATCCAAGGACAAATTTCATTCTCTCTTGCTAACACCTGCAAAGCTGATATGGTCCTCTTCTAAAAATTAGTCTAGTTTAAAAGATACACTTTTATTATTTAACACTTTACTATATGAGTATATTACTCAAAAACACAAAAAGGACTGCTGATCACATGTCAACTATCATGTTGTTATATCATTTATACTATTGTAAATTTTTTTTGTATAATTTGTGTTTAACAATTTTGATTTTTAAAACATCAATGCTGAAAACAACCAATGAAGTCTTTAAGAAACCATGAGGGAGAGAAATCACTGTGACTTGACTGACCAGAGACTGAGGAAGGCCATCCTAAATTTACTCAAGTCCATGTGACCATCCATCCATCCATCCATCCATTATCTTAACCGTTTAGTCCTAGTGAGGGTCGCGGGGAAGCCTGGAGCCCATCTCAGAGCACATAGGGCGCAGGGCAGGGGACACCCAGGGCGGGGCGCCAACTCACCACAGCCATGTGACCATATATCTGCTTTTCCCAGAGTGCTCCGGTGTGTCACCCCTGTTCATAAGTTGTTTTTTTCTTTTGTACTGCAAATAGAAAAGTAACATCAAGGGGTTCGTGCATACTGTTTATTCATTTATCAACTTATTTTTTCAATGGTTGCAAAACCCCATGTTTTGCGTTGGCTCTGCCAGTATTATTCAATCATTCTGTTTGATATCTGTCATTTTCCAAAGAAACTTTATCGTATTTGGGATATTTTAGCTTATGTATTGGACAGAAAATGATTTTGAAAATTGCAAGGACAAAACTGTTTGAATGTGCATGACTCACCTTAATAAAACAGACACTGACAGCACAAACTGATGTAAATGAGAACAAAGTGACCGTTTTAGAGGAAGACCAAGCTGAAGGAAAAGATGGGTAAATCTGCACCTTCTTCACAGTGTTCTTGTTTAAGAAGCCTCCGTTAATCACTCATAATATTCCTCTCAAAAATATGCCCATTGATCAGGGCTGATATTTGTGATACAAAAGCAAGAATTGATCGGCGTTAATAATGTTCTTGGAAAAGTAAATCACACAAAACGAGTGTGCCTTGTTAACAAGGCTGTGATGAATGGTACCGTGATCCCAGCAATCTGAATAACTGCAGAGTTAAATAAGCTCTATGGGGAACCTTCCAGCTGTGTGTCTTCACATGCAATGGCTTCACTAAACAACTTGCCCATAGTGTGTGTGTGTGTGTGTGTGTGTGTGTGTGTGTGTGTGCGTGCGTGTGTGTGTGCCCTGCAGTGGGTTGGCGCCCCACCCTGGGTGTCCCCTATCCAGTGCCCTATGTCTTCTTGGATGGGCTCCAGGCTTCCCATGACCCTTAACAGGATGAAGCAGTATAGAAGATGAATGAAAATGTTTTTATAGGTTTTTGTGGTGTCACAAAGCACAAAGGAAAACCACTGCAGGTAACAAAGAAACCTGCCTTTAATTACAACACAAATAACTAGGGTTAAGTATCAAGAACCAGGTCCAAATTACAGGGTCTAAATTCCCAATGACTGAGAAATTGATGATGTTTTAATTTCGGTTCCACTTATTGATTCTAACATGCACATTTTCAATCAACTATGTAAGCTGGTGGATTTAAGGGGCTGCAATCACCCCTGAAATTTTCTTGGCCACCCGAGAGCTAGCAGATGATTTGACTGCCTCCTATGAAATGTCATCAGCTAGCCCTGGGTATGCCATGGCAGTAACAGACAAACACTTAAATAGAACATACAAGGAACCCCAGCCCAGGTGTAAACTCTAAGGGTGAGGAATGTTAACAGGACCTGTCCAGAAAATATGAGGAAATGCCATAACAGCTTCAAGTAATTTTTGTTATTGAAGTTAAACTCTTTAAAGAGAATAAAGGCAGTTTTTTGCTACTGAAACATTTTGGCCATTTCTTAGCATATTAGAATCAGAACCAAGAATCGATAAGAACCGGATTTCATAAGCAGATTCAGGATCAAATTTGGAATTGATAAAATCTAAACAAAACCCAACCCAATCAAGTGCAACATTTTACAGAACAATAAGCATTTGGTTTTCATTAAAAATGAAATAAAAATCAAAGTGATTCAGTCCTGTATTTTCCCCAGGAATCCAACTGTGTGGAAAATTAAATTGCCGCCATTGAATATCTAAGACTTTCATCTTCCACAAAAAATGTCTAGAACCTGCTATACTTAAACCTATATATAAAGCATAAACTATTGTGTGATACAATATATGTACCATCCTTGAACCATATGCAGAAAGTTATTTCAAAACCTTTCCAGCAAAATAGGTAGTTCATAAATAATTTTAAAAAAATCATATTTTTTTATGCATTTTCCCAAACTGAAAGCCTTTCGACATGGCTGAAGTATACCTTTGATGTACATATTTTCAGTTCAATCATTTTGTTTGATATCCAGTGTTTACTGGAGCATTTATTTATTTGAAAAAAAGGTGAAGGAATACTTGGACTAAAATAACTATTATAATGTTGTACTATAACACCCATTCATTTCCACTTGGTTATGAATTTCTCTGAAAAATAAACATTTGTTTGTCCTTTGCATGCACACAAACACAATTTTGTTGAATTATATTTGATGTCATAAGGCAAGGGATTTCATATGGTTTGGCATTCCTTGTTGAAAGCATCTTTTGGTGTCTTTGTTAATTTATTAATGCACATCTATTACTATATTATGGAGCTTTTAATTAAGTGACGGTAAGATTTGTTTTATCCTAAGACGGCCAGCACAATATTCATTAAATATTCACCTACCTCCAGAGGAGTGATTTGCAATCTGGAAACAGCTTCTGAAGGCCTTATTTTACAGTTCAATGTTTTACCACCAATGCATTTTTTTAGTTTATAAATAATATTTCAAATACATTAACAGAGGTAACTGCCAAAGAAAATATTTAAAACCGAACAAACTTTGCAAATTCCTGGCAACCGGAACATATTCATGAACTGATAACTTTCTGAAAAGAAAAACTGAAAAATCTTGCAATTCATTGAAATTTTTGATACTAAAATTATTCAGAAGATAATCTGATATTAAAAGAAAAAGATCAGATTTACTATAGGCCCTTAGAGTATTTCCAAAAACTGTAAACAGTTCCAAGGTCTGACTGCTCTCAGCACAAACATCAACTACTCTTTATAAACATAATACCATTTTAAAAGTATTTCTGATTGCTCTAGAGCAGGGGTTCTTTGACCAGCACGAGAAACTGATACCTCAGAAAAAATAAAGCTTTACATGCTACTGTTCCTATTGTGGCTTTGTTTAACATAGAATAGCACTTTTGCATGTTTTAAGTAACATAACTTATTTGATCAGTTTATGTGATGTGTGACTAAAATCTACAAAAAAGATTCTAACCAACAAAATTCTAATTTATTTAGTTATATTTGCTTTGCTACATACAGCCTAAATTGCTTGTTTTCTTTTCTATTACTGGTTGGGACAAACAAATCAGGCTAATTACAATGATTGAATAGAAGCTTGCTGCTGATAATTGTTTATTTATTTATTTATTTACACAACAAGAGAGCTTGACCTATCTGATATATAGGGGTCAATAAAATATTATAATTAACTGAGCCAAAAATTTGGAGCCTTTTACCTCAAATGAGTATATGCACTATAATTACAAGGCATGTGTCAATGATTGCTTAAGAGTGCCCTCTAGTGAGCAATCTCTATGCGTACATACTGCAGGAGTAAATAACGCAAGATATGAATTTATAAGTATTGGTGCGTCAACCTTATTCAGCCATCGATCACACTGGGGCGATACTTCCGTGTTATCAAGCTCTTTTATTATAGTCCTTAAAAGGACTCAGACAACACGCATTTAGTAATTACCCAAAGACATTCACGCAGGCCAATTTGGGGAACGGGTCTTCATTCGAACTCACACACACTGACGGTTACCAACTATTTACAAGGTGCTGCTAGGAAATGCAAATGAGACTGTCCCTTACCACAGCAGCACCGAAACACAAAGCAGCGGCATTACAGTATAATAATTTATAAGTATTTTTAATTGAACAAATTAAGTGAATATCGATGGAAGAAGCAAATAATATATTACATAAATTAAGGAGAGCCTGGTATAAGACAAACATTATTTTAATACCAGGACTGTAAACGTGCTTTTGGTCTCAAAAACAGATCACCAGAGAGGTTCCTGTATTTCATCTTCTGTTCAAGTATGTTTCCCCAACATCATTATCACAAGAGCTGTAGAAAAAAATCACACTCGTTTCTAGACAACAGTTCAACAACGCAGATCAAAAGCGCTACTGAGAACATATATCCTGTAAATCTTCACCTTATTATCATATTTTTTGCTTAAGCTATAAGCAATCTGAATTTTGCTTTCATTGTGCTCCCATCTCTTAAGTTTTCTCAGCCAGATTCAGTATATTAATTTATTTTTACAATTACCAAGATACACCCTGATTAGGAATCTGTACAGTGAAGCCTGTCTCTTTCTCTCACTTACTCATTCATTGACAGACAGACACACACACACACACACACACACACACACACACACAAACCAGCCTGATGTGCATAATTTTATTGATACAAGACTAAAATTTTATCTTCTTTTTTTTCCTTCCCAGAAGACACTGCTGCACTGCAGTGAGAAAGATGTTTATAATGTCCTTCAGCAGAGTGACACAGCGCACCAGTCCAAATGACTGGGCAGAGAGACTCATTTAGTTTGTCCTGCAGCTGAACAATAAGGCCCCATTGTCTCCATGGAGATCTAGCGTCTATCAGGAAAAACCACAAAATCACAACGTAACACTAAGAGTCTGTGAAATGTTTACAGCATTTTTCCAAACACACAGTAGTTTATAGCAGTGGTCTTACTGAGAGATTCAAATGAAATGCAAGAACAATCAATAGACCCTTTTTTTTTTTTTTACTTTTTTTTTACACAACATGAAGTGCATTTCTCTGTGCTGGTCTTTGCACATTTGCTTTTTTTCCTACTTTATAGCAAATTGCATTATTATTATTATTATTATTATTGTTGTTGTTGTTGTTCATCATCATCATTATCATCATCCACTGCTTCTCCTTCTTCCTCATCAGCTTTATCCCATGGCTTATGTCTCAGCTAGCTAAATTAATTATGTTACTATATATATTTTCCATCACATTTAATTTCATAAACACACAAAGCATATCCACTGATGTAAATCATTTTATTTTTATATTAATAATGCTGTGTATTGCATATATTTACAGAAATTCAAGACATTATAAAGCAAAAATATATTAGAATATCATATGACGTGTGCTGGTATGTCAGTGCAGTTTCCTCTGAAGTCTATAAAATTGTGGTGTTGAAAGTGCACAACAGAAATAAAAGCGTATCCCAGCCAATGTACACACCAAAGGCACAACTGACACCTGAACAAACCCCTGGTCCCTGCCGTACTTATCCAGCTGATTAATGCTATACTGGAAATCCACATTACTCATAAATTAAACACATTGTCTCAAAGGACAAAAACCATTGTACTTTGTGGGCTAGAAACAGAATAAAGAAGCACTGGGAAGACAGCATGCATATTTTACACGTTTACTGTACATCTAAGAAACCAGATTTTTATCTTGTTTTTTTATCTGTTTCTTAATTTTACCATGTACAATGAAATGACTATTTGTCATGGACAATCGAATGAAACTCTTGCTGCAGTATCTTTGTGCTGCCATGGGATGTCAGTGTCAGCCTTAATAAAACCTTGTCCCGTACTTTCATCTTTAGAACAACTTTAAATCTGTTGAAAATTACAGCAAACGTGCTCACTGGACTGGGTTGATAGGCTGGGCCTCTAGGGCTGCAAAACATTTTCAAGGAAGTGCATTATTTTACTGGGAATCAAACAGAAATGCCCCCTGACTGGATAGCATTAAAACAACCCCATTTACAACAGAGCCCTTAGGCCTTCATCTGTGACCAGGTCACATGGGACAATATAAATTACAAGCCTACATACTGCAGTATTGTCCTGTAGAACCCAATGTCAGGAAAACTATTGCATGAAACTGAATCTGGCCAAAGACAGGTGCATGTTGTGAGCTCATGAAGTGGTGAATGCTGATTGCCCATGGGTCAGCAGGGTGAGAAATGTCAATGAAAGCAAAAAAATACCTCCTTTCAAGGAAATTGTCAAAAAGGTCATTCTGCCTTTTTTTGACATTCACCAGCATGCAATACAAGGAGATGCATAAAATCAAACCAAAGAAAAGCATATGAATAAGAATGAGCTGCAACTTCAGTGTATGAAAAATTATTTCCAACCGTTACACAACAAATAACTGTCTACACAATGGGTGATTTAAAAACAAGTAAAATGGTTGCTTCAACAAGTGTTACAGTGGACTGTATACATAGTATTATGTGACGCTATACATTATTCAATTAAGGATGCTACACTTCATGAAATGACTTGATAACATTTATAATACATAAAACAACATTAGTCGTTACAGTCCTTCTGAAATTCTTTGGTTAGTATGTATTAATATCCATTTTGGTAGATCAGTGAAACAAGCTAGGATGATGATGATGATGATGGTGCTCAGGACCTCAGGCACCCATGGGAAATGGGGAGCACCCAACGGGACATTATGTGGTGCTGTAACAAACTGGCAGGCTGAGGCAAGGTCCAAGTGCAAAGAGAGACATCTATTCAAGGCAAAAACAAGGTCCAGAGGAATACTGGGGCAAACACAAGGCTATGGTTTAGATTAGCTCTCAGCAACACACTACAATAACCAGCAATGGGCAAACACAGGAGGAGGACTTAAATAGAGACAAGGAAAACGAGGCACAGATGGAAAGTTCTAAACACATAATCGAAATGACTCAGCAAAGGGAAAACAAAGAAGGGCGACACCTAGAGGACACTAGGGACATGACAGGCCAAGGCATGACAGGGGCATATAAAGAGTAGACAGTATACAGTAACAGTGAAGGAGATCTCTGCTGTCACCTGTCATAGCAGCTTCTCCCTGATGTGCCACCACCACCTAAACACTGCCATCATGGCAAGTGAGCTCATCCCTTCTCTTCATTGGCAGCTTACATTACAAAATGACATCATGATGCAATGCCCAGTTCATATGAATAAACATTTCATTAATCACCTGATTATGTGATGTGTTGGTGCAGTCCACATAGGTGGCTGTGTTGTCCTCTCAGTTCACTGCAATCATCCATCTTTATTTAACTGTTTACCTAGTTCAGGGCTATCAATGAGCTGGAATATACCACAGACAGGAGAAGCTGAAAGGCAAAACAAATAAGCCCAATATAGGGAACTAACTCCATTATGAGCACATGCACACACACACACACACACACACACACACACACACACACACACACACACACACACACATACACATACACATACACATACACATACAGCAGGAGAGAGAGAGGAAAGCCATGCAAATACAAGACCTGCTAATTCTATTCACACTGATCACAACTAAAATCAAAGCAGTGAACATGAAAATATAAGGCACAAGCACTTAGTCAATATCTGGCAACCCACATGCTCTTTCACTCTCTGGCAACCCACATGCTATGTTGCTTCCAGCTTTGTAGACACGTCTCACTGGTACGTCCATATCAGCTTCCCATGGGTGCAGTTGTCTGTCCACTTCAAGGCATGTAGTGCAGTTCTGCAATTAAACAGGTATAAAGTTTCTGCTGAAATACGTGGAACACATAAGCAGCTATAGACAACAGACTAGATACTGCTGTTGCCTTCATTAGCCCTTTTATTTGTTCAAACAAAAGAGAAACAGAAAGAGACAGAGAGAGAAAGAGCAAGAGAATGTTGCAAAACGTACTGAAAAAGTGATGTGACCGCCCATTCACGTGTATTGTAGAGGAATTTTGTTTTGTTTAAGTCTCATAACTGCTCCCAATTCCTGAGGACAATGACAGCAGCACTAAGTGCTGCACACCTGTCACGTGGAGCCTAATTACTTGGCATTCACATGGGGCACATCATGCTCACGTTACACAACTTTTCATTTGATCAGTATTTTACATCTTGCTGATTTAATTTCGCTTTGCATTTTAGTGTTTCTGCCGCAACTCTGATGAAAGCTTCGCTAAGTGTATTTTCCCAGAGTAAAAGGTTGGACTTTACCATAATGCCAGTTTTTGGTAGAAATGGTCGACCCGGTGTGGTGATGTGAGAATATTTACCCAAGAGGGACTGGCAGATCAAAGCTAAGTATCTCATTCACACTTCCCAGCCTCCAGATCAAAGCAGCTTGCTTGACACACCAGTGGTCTACGCAACACAAAGCTGAGGGACATTATTTACTCATATACCAGATATATTATATGTAACATGTACCAAACCTCATAAATACAGTTTGGCAGAACTGAAAAGAAATGAGTTCAGCAAATATGCTGTTTAAGGTATATGCATTCTGTACAGGTGTGGTACAGGTGTGTACAGTAAGTTGGAAAGATACAGAAGACTTGATAAAGATAAAATCTGTAGCAGTGTAAAGGAAGGTCATGTTAGTACACACAATTATAATGCTGTTAAAGTTTTCTCCATACCAGAGGGGCTTGTTTCAGCGGAAATGTATATGTAAATGGGAAAATATATTATACCACTACATCAACTATCTTTACAAGCGTAATACCAGAGTACTTCATGACAGTATGAAATTACCTTGTTGTGACACAAACAAGGAACTTTGTGTTTCACTAACAATTCAGTTCAGTTCAGTTAAAACTTGTTAGACATGTGATGGACGATATTGTTTTACCAGGTGCACTCTTTCAATTACAAACATTTCCAGTGTTAGCATGTTTTTGTGAAAACATTAATTACAAGTAACAGTAAGCTTAATAATAATCGTTAAAATTTTGGAATTCAACTTATTCAGAGAGGGGGTTGGCACACAAGAATTTTTACCTATAAAATTGTTTACATTAGTGAACAAATCCAAACAAAAACTTCCACAATGTGCTTGTTTATGGTGACTCCACACCAAACATTAATATTGCCGAGAAAGCTGATTTATTAGCTTGTCGTTTCAAATAAAAGATAGGAAAGTAATTTTTTTAAAGAACAGGGATACTGGTGTTCTTTCTAAGGCTGTTAAGTTTATTAAATTGCTTATATTTTAATATGTTTATTAAATTGCTTCCTGGATACGTATGGGATGCCAGTATTAAGTTATACTAACGCAACTGGAAAATTGCTTTAAGTGTAAGTTATCAGGTTTCACAGTGCACCTCTCAAGTATGATAGTACCCAAAAGCTATGCACCAGTAAACCTGGTTAAGCCCTGGACGAGAGACCTCCTGGGAAAGCTCTGGTGCTGCTGGGAATGGTGAGATCAGCAGGGGGTGCTCACCTGCAGCTTCTAATGGTGCTAATGCTAATGTCATACTGTCCTTTGGATGCAATGTAAAATTGAGGTCCTGACTCTCTTTGGCCTGTAAGGGTGCTAAGGCGTCCTTCATAAAGAGTAGTGATGTGTCCTGGTTAGAGTTTCACAACGGGGTTTTTGAGTCAATCTCTCCTCCCCACCTCCAGCTAGGGTGTCATGAGCTTTCTGGTGCACTGTGGCTGTCAGGTGGATGGTGAGGTGGTGAAGGAGGGTCCCTATTCCATTGTAAAGTGCTTTAGATGTCTTGAAAAGCAATATAAAAGTGTAATTTATTATTAACAATAACAATAGTTCAGAATATCACATATACTAATACATGATGATAGAATGTAGGTTTTACAGTTCACAAATAATTTTACTGATCGTAGATTATGTTTAATTATCAAAGTTTATGGATATTTTACAGTTTTCCTCAAAGAGGATATTTGGCAATGTGGGTATAACAGAATATTCGTTTTAGTGCTTTCTTTCCACAAAGCGGTGAATATTGTTCAGTCAACCACATTACATACCAATTAAAACCCATAAATAATTAACACGAATGGAAAAGAGACAGTCTCTTCCATCGTAACTAAAAGGTCAATCGATTGCCTTTAACACCCTCATAATTGAGTTATAAGTAGGGCATTGGTCCTGTAAACACAGTAACTGTATTTCATCTGGTCTACAGGTAGCTACCCAGATAGTCTATACACCTGTACAAACTCTTGTTGACAACACAGCTGGAAAAATTACAGCTGACATCACCATGATCACGTGCAAGCAAGATGCAGCAGTTACATTGTGACTGCTTTAAAACTGATTCACAAGCGAGTATGAAACAACCACAGTTGGGACTGTAATATATTGGGGCTGTAAAAAAATTGTTTCAAAAGAGCAATATCCTACTATTGGCTCAGTCTTTGCTTAATTAACTTGTCTAACATCTGTCCTTCTAATAGGACAACCAGTGCACTGTGTACAAACTTACCAATGAACATGCGAATGTACCAATGTATGAACATGTGATATCAATCCTCAAGACACCAAACTAGCAACAGACTCAGAATGGTTGAATACAAAGGAATTTCAACACCACACGAAGTCCATTTTCCAAAAGCATGTATTCTGATTCAAAGGTTTGGTTTCAATATTGGTAGAAACCAAATCAGCCCCCAGCCTTCTTAACGTGAAAAGTTGGGAGATCGCAGAATTTTTGTACAGGCAATTCGGTCACAGTATTGGTAAAGACACCTCCATAACTTCCAAACCCATATTATGTACATCATAGCATCGACTCCTTTAATTTTACTTTGTTGTTGTTATTATTATTGTTGGTGGTGGTGGTGGTAAGAAACTCCGTTAATAAGCTACATCAGTTTTTAAATTGTATAACAATAATAATATCTGTCTTATTATTATTATTATTATTATTATTATTATAGTTACTGAGCCCCTAGTCTATGGAATAGTCTTCCTGAATGCCAAATCAGTCTCAGTCTTTACATCCTGACTGAAGACCTACTTTTTTATTCCGCCTTCCCACGACAGTCTCCATAACTCACTGTCACTCATTAATGCTGTTGGCACATGCTGTACATGCCAATATAACTGTAATATTTTGCTATGGGCGCAGTGTTCATATATTTACTAACCTCTCTCTGCAATCGTTCTTTGTCCATGTATGTACCTAGTGCCCGCCTGGGAATCATCTGAGCGGGATGCCTTGTTAGAACTACTGACACTTAATGTAGCCCCTCGGATGAGGCCTTCACCCGAGGGACACCACGAACCTGCTGAGAGTTACTTCAACACCTGGAACACAGGAGGACTATGTAGTGCTACTTACATTCATAGTCTCAGTCATAGCCTGTTTTTTCAGTAATGTTAGCAGGCCCAGGAGGAGCTGGGCAGCCAGTCAACCATGGGGCCCCCAGAGGTTTTTTTCCTCCACACTGTAGAGTTTTTGGTTCCTCTCCTCTGCTGTTGTCTGACTTTATTTGTATTTATTTATATGTTTAACTCCAATTGTTCACTTGATGTTATTTCTGTAAGATCTGCAATTTCTTCTGTAAAGCGCTTTAAGGCACCTAGTTGTAAAAGGCGCTATATAAAATGTATTATTATTATTATTATTATTTGTTGTTGTTGTTGATTTCCAGAACAAGAAATTAAGTGAATAAGTGAATAGAGTGTTAGAAACAAAATTCTAGACCAGCATGATTTCATTGGTATGCTTTTAAAAACTGGAATTGTTCCGCAGTCTGATATAAAACAAGAAATTTTTAAAAAGAGATGCACACTTTGCCCACGCTATTAATTAAAATCACATAGTAGAAGCCAAAATCAGCGATTTTCAAAGACGCCAGAAATAGTACAATAGTCATTAAATACTTTGAGATTGCAGCAAACTCCAAGCCGTACTCGATGAGAGGCGCTTCACACTAATTCAATGCACATCTCACATCTTCGCTGGGAAAGCAAACACTTCATACGTTTTCATGACCTCTGATAATTTCTGTTGCTTTATAATAATGGTTTTGCGCATACGAACACATAATGTTTTACTGCCACTATCACCGCTAAAACCCAACATAGAGTATGGAGCAGGACCTCCCTTGAAGTACGTTGCCATGACAACAGTCATGGATGAAGGAGCTTACTGAGCTACAGCAGTTGTCGGTTGTGCGCGTCGTTCCGGGCTGCGCTGAGATGTTGGGACAGAGGGAAAACACCTACGCAGTCCTATCATAGCCGTGCATATCTGCGAATGCTCAGACCTGGAGAAGAAGGACTAATTTGCACTGGGGACCTGTGTCACAAGCTACAATGGTGCATCACTCGGGCTCTATCCAGTCCTTCAAACAGCAAAAGGGTGAGTTTCAATGTGCCTTTCTCATTCTTTCGCGCGCACTGGGTTGCATGGAAAAATGTGCGCTTGATGCCGTGCTGGACTGAACATTTTGGAATCAGCGTGCGCTTGCAGTAGCGTGTCAGCTGCCTTATGACTGAGGGTCGCTCTTGAACAGTAACTAATAAGACTTTATTAAGCAGGCTATGCGTTCATCGTCTGTATTGACTTGCTTATTAGGCCGGTGTTAGATTAATTGCATCTCCATGTGTCACGCGTTTTGCCGGTGGCGCATCTTGACATTATATTGCAATTTTTCCGCGTAACGTTTTATCCAACTTCTGGCCGGTTTTGAATAATAAAGAAAAATAAATCAGCAACAACATCAATTTAAGTGTTAAGCATATTCTGCTGCAAACTTGTGCTGTCATGTACTTAAACTGACTTTAGCGGAGTACTTTTGCAAATGTAAATCATGTAACGGTGATGCTGGCGAAGGGACGTGTTTCCACTGTATGAATGTGTACAATGAAAATTATTTTCTAGTGATACATTTCGCCAAAAGACTTTGCCTTCGTTAGGACTTGATTAGTTTTTCGGTTTTTCACTTCATTGTTAAGCATCCTTGCTCACGTTACTAATAAGCATAAACTTTGCATGCCTTGTTTTTTTTTTTTTTCTTTAATCTTTACATATGTTTTGTGTAAGAGGATTGTAGCGTTCATCTCAACAAATTCATTAGAATATGCAATATACACTCTTAAGATTAGATTTTCCCTGGGGGATAAATAGTAATATGTAGCGATGAAACACATTTTAGATTGTGTTACAAAATAAGAGTGAAGCACAGTGAAAAGCTCAGATTTCAGTCTTGCATTCACCTGAAGCATATCAATATATGCATTTATCTAAATTACTGGTTTATCTATATAAATATTTAATCTGTGCACTTACAGCTGGTTTCACACAGTGGAGCACTGTGTTCCACAGCCTTTTACTTAGAGCTGAGATGGATACTTCTGATTAGGCTGGTCTGTGGTTCATCATCAGGGGGTTTGAATAATTTGATGCCCTTGTTCCTAGCAAGGAACCATATAGGTTTTACAGAGAATGGCCATATGAAACGTGGCCCTGGTTTTTATGAAGTTTAACATTTCTGTGTGTTTAATTGTATATTTGGCTGCTGTTATTTGCACTGGCTTCCATGCCTTATGATTCTGTCTGTACAACCTCCTGTCATGTACCAAAGTGCCATCATCTGCCGCTTGTTCTACTTTCTGTGTGTCAAGCATGCGCCTGTTCCCAGTTCATGCCTCTTTTTGATTAAAGGAAAAGTCTTTTCCAAAACCTGTCAAAGCTTCAAAACTTTATTTAAAATTATTTATATCACAGGACTCAAAGCAGAAAATGTTAGTTGTGCTCCTCTCAAGGAGAATATTGCTTATCAGTCATCTTCATGCTTTTAAGTACTTAGAATATTGGTTAAGCATTATGATTATGTTTAATATACCAATGCTTTTTTCTTCATAACACATGGGTGAATGTGCTATAGCACTTTGAAGAAGAGCTTAAATATCCACTTTCTTCATCTCATTAGTGTAATGACGGAAGGTGCTTAGTACCTTATCACTGAGACGAAAAGGTGCAGGAGAGGACCGCGTTAAGCCGAGTCTCTGTGTATAAGATGTAATTGATGCTAGAAAACATGTCCCCCTCATCAAAGAGTATTAGTGCTACACTAATGCACATTCACTTAGTTATTTATGCCCCTGTCGCCTGCGTCTGTAATGTACCCGACTCCCATCGAGGAAAGTTGATATTTTGATCTCCAAAAACAAAACGGTTTCTCCATTTTTATGATGGCTATATTGGCCAGCAGTCAGAATAATGGGAGTCGATGTGGCTAATAAGAGAGACGAACTTGGTTGTGATTTTTCCTACTGGTAAGGTTTAAGTTACCAAGCTGTTGGTATACATTTTTTGTTGTTGCAGCAAAGGAGAATGTTCTGAATGTACTGAGTGCTTCCATAGTATCACCTAGAGGGAAACGGAAGCAGGCTGGGGTTATAGTAGCAGTCCAAGCACAGGGGAATAGTAGTTTTCTGGAAGTGGGGCAGTTTTCTGGTGGACTGCAGAAGCACAACTGGTAGGTCAGACAGGAAATAGATCCTCTGAAAACCAAAGCAAAACAACCACAAAACAAAATGTTTTGGCTGTTTAAGTAATTTCACTGATCACGGCTTTTTTATTAATCACTAGAAGCCTATATATAGATTACACAGTGTAGGCTACGATTGATTGCACTTATAATGTTCTTAAATAGCACACCGCTTTTAACTCTTGCCCTGTGACAGGATTATGGTCATCAGGAAAGCGATATGGCAATTTCATTTCACTAATACAAAATGTATTTAAAACAAGAATCCTCAAGGTTTCCTAAATGGGGGAGGGAGAGGGATTGATTATGGTACCTGAGGGAGTCTCACAGTGCACACAAACCTCCTAATACTCGAGTCTGCTGTCTGCGTATGACGGGTTTGCACGTCCCTCTGTGTCGTCCCTGTGGCTCGTGTACTGTACACCCTGCCTGCAGTGGGATGGAGCTGCACACTACACTGGATTAGTGGATCTAGATAACGATCATGCGGAATCCAAAGACCGATGTCGCATTTTGTTAGCAAACATGCTCATTCCAACCCTCCTTTCTATTTAACATAAAGATGACTTGTCTGCCTTTTAAAGTTGTACCCAATTAGACTCTACTGATCTTGATTTTCTTTTTAACCAGCACTAACACGGTCAGTGTTATCCATATCTATGCATCTGTCACCTGTGCTCTTTTGTTAAATGGATGTAGTATTGCTAACGTGCACCTGACACCTCTCTTTCATTCCACATGCTCCATTCTGAATGAGTGACCAAAGCTACACACAGCCTTTCAGTTGACAATGGATCATAAATGGATTACAAATGTTACTAAATCGTTGCCTGTTTTGCCAGCACTTGGTGTAGAGACATGTACAAAGCCACAAGCCTTGCTGAACCGATTCTGAATAAGAATAATAAAGAAACTGTGCAGATCAAAGCAGATGCAAAATAAAACTGAAAAACTGCCCAGAAGCATGTTATAAAAATTTGATCAAATACAACGAAAAGCAGGATTTAGGCTACAGACATGAACTTTGGGCTAAAGTATAAAAAACAGAGTTTAATAGTATTTGTAGTCAATGCGTAGTCTGTCAGTAAATCGGTTAAGTTGGATCGTGTGCCAGTGTGAGGTGTACAGTGAGTTTGACTTCCCATGTCCATCTCTGTGTAGTGGAGAGGAGACCCTTGAAAATTTGACACCCCCGCTGCTAAAGCTCAGCCACCTGTTTGCTTATGTAACCCAGCAGATGGTTCTAGAAACACGACTGCTTATGCGAATCGCAAAAATTGAAATGCACGTATATTCATAATATGATTATATGAATGTGTAAAGGTGCATGATTTCCTGCATGAGCTATATTTGACATATATTGCCCTTATTAGTCTCTCATTTGTTAAGGATATGGTGTTCAGCATTGCTGGTGGTTTGGATTGTAAAACACATCCTCGGATTTACCAACATCTATGTGGACATTTACTTGGGTCAGTTATACAGACTAGTACTTACATGCTGAAATACACAATCCAGTTTGTTGCTATTAATAAAACGTGTGAAGTACATTGTCCCAGAATAAGATGGCACAGTAGCCCTATACATTTTTTTTATTATGTAATGTTAATATTTATTGAAACAAAAACATATTCAGATTTCACAGTCCTGATCCTTCCTTTTCTGCAGTAAAAGCCATGAGAAAGGTGTGAAACATGTGTGAAGTTGGTGCGCAGTGCCTCCAGACCTCATGAGTCACTTTATTCACACGCATTCCTCATACCTGGATTTGATAAGAAGATGAACCCTGTGGAGCATTTACACCTCGTACTGGAAACTGGGCCAGAGTTATGGCTAAGACTGCCAGGCAGCTGTTAGCCAAGAAGACCCTTTGTTTCTTGGTGCTCCTATATGTGTGTGGTAGTGTCTGTGTAAAACCAAACTCGAAGATAAAACACTTATATAACTACAGATAATGTTGCAATGGTGTGAGAATTCAAGATGCTGGATTTAACTTACTTTGGATTAAAGCATCTAATAATCAGCTGGCTATCAGTGTGTATCTTTGTTGGAGGTTTAAATATTTTGTTATCGGGCGACTTGCTTGGACCGAGTACATAGACCATGGTAGTCAGGTCATATCAAAAGCAGTGGCTTTTTAACCTTTCACAAATAAGCTCAGAAATAATTTCCAGAAGTTACTTGAAAAATGGTGATGACATGCTGGTCACATGGAATTTATCTAGAAAAGAAAGCAGGTTAAAGGAAGACACAGAAAGAAAGACATCTGTTTAATCTCCTGCATCGATGTGATATTAAAGTTTTGGCAATTCTGGGTACTTGAGCCTTTCAACCTGATAAAAAATACATGGTCATTGGCTGTTTGTAGCCTTACTCCTAGATGGTTTGCTGAACTGTGTGAGAGTGATACCTGTCCCGAGCCAATGGCCTCTCAGAAAATCGAATTTTCATGGGTTGTGTTCTCCACATTAGCCTGTGCACGAAGCTTGCCCTGTTTCTGGAGGGTCGATATCCAACTTTCCCAGCTATCGTTAAACTATTCACCAACATAGTTCTGAGAAGAGAATGTAGCTGATTTATGAAATGCAGCATGACAGAATTGAAGCCTTAGTGTTTTGATGGTATAGACACATTCTGAGTGGTCTCGAGGAAGTGCTCAGCTTTAGTCCAAGAAAAAGGCTTGTAATTGTATGTACAAATGAATTAAAAAATCATATTTTTAAACTGTCATTCAACTGAAAATGTTGATGTGTAAAAATTTGTAAATGAACAGGGATTGAATGCTTTTTAAAGTCTAAATTATTTTCAGAACATTTATATATGTGTGAGTGTGCGTGTGCGTGTGCGTGTGTGTGTGTGTGTGTGTGTGTGTGTGTGTGTGTGTGTTACTGGCAATGTGTGAAAAGCAGGCACTGTATAGAATGCAAAGAATATCTATGGAATGTCAAGCTTGAAAATGTCAATGTAAAAATGTGATTGTATATGAAATTATTGCAGTGAGTAGGCATCCTGTTTTGGGTCTCTTCTGCCTTGCATCCTGTTTTGGGTGAATTCTGCCTTGCATCCTGTTTTGGGTCTCTTCTGCCTTGCATCCTGTTTTGGGTGAATTCTGCCTTGCATCCTGTTTTGGGTGAATTCTGCCTTGTCCTCTAGGCTACCTGGGATAGGCTCCAGGCCTTTTACAACCCTGCAAAGGACAAGGAGTTAAGTGATGGATAGACGGACAGACGGATGAACATGCATGAAAATAATGGTCATGCAAATGAATTTACATAGCACCAGCAAAAAATAAAATACAAAATTTTAACAGTTGGTACTCATGTTTTTTGATTGCCTAAGTTCATCATATATTATGTATTTATCCTGGGAAGAATGAGCATTTATACCAAGTAATAAAGACAAGTTTTGTTTTTGTTTACCGTACTTATTGAATATTTTATTTTCCAGTGTCTCCTTAACTGTAGGCACAATTTGATGTGTCAAAAGTAGCTTTAACAGCAAAATGCCACTCACTTATAAGGGCAAAGCATACAGTAGACAGTCACATGAGACTTTAACCAACTCAACATGGTAAGAAGTGAATGTGTTTAAGAGAAGGAGTAATAAGAGGAAAATGAATAGCATTCCTAGCTACTCTGTGGTACACAATTTTGAAACACCTCACTGTTCTTTTAAGTGAAGGACATTATGGAAAATCACAGATTTTGAATGTTTAAATATTATGCAGAGCCTGTATTTAAAAGAAACTGAACTAACTTTAAAGAATGTGTGCTGATTGCATTGTATGCGATGCAGCCAAAATAAGCCCAGTGCACGTGTTCCAGTGAATTCTCATCTCACTGGAGTTTTACATCCCAAAAGGTGCAAACACCATAGAAATATGCGAGGAAAACAGGAAACACAGTTGTCATAGTGACCGCTTTGTTTCAATTGCTGAGTGCCGTCGGTTGCGTCGTGGCCCGTTGTGTAAAGTCTTTGATGAGAGCGAGAGAGAAGAGTGTAATGAAATGCTGCATTATGACATTATCGGTACTGTGCCACGTGAAAGTCACACAGGCTCCGTGCATTCCGGAGCAAACGTGTGTGTTTCGGGGCCTTGTCCTGAGTGGCTGCCGGAATAGCTCCGGAGTGACGTTACCTTGCAGCCTCTGTATAGGTGCTTCTATAAAAACCACAAGGTTAGAGTGATGGTCAAAGTAATCAGGATATGTATGAATCCCTGCAAGGGTCTATAAGCTTGGAAGACAGTTTTCTTTTTTTTAATACAGACGTTACATAACAGACTCTTGGTAATTCAGTGCAAGATATCTTAGGAAATTTTATATGTACAAGCCAAAATGTTGCATACCCAGAGTTCTGTCATGGAAAGGTGTTTTTGCAATAATATAAAATGTGTAAAAACTCCACAAAGTCCACAATTTGCAGTTGTTGTTTGGAATAAACAATGACAAAAGAAGCTGTCTGGTGGAACATTTCACTGACCTGTCAGAGTACGACTTCACACACTCAGGACCTCCATGGTATCAAGAGTGATTCCCTCCATGCAAATGTGTGATTTTAGCAGTAATTTGATGGTTTTTATGCTCTTTATGTTTTCATGTGTTGCTAAAGACGCTTTTCATCTGCGTATCCCAACAATGTTTCAGCTATTTTTGTAAACCGTAGCATTTGAAGAGTGAAGGTAAAGCTGTTGCCAGACATCCTGCCGTGCAAAAACTCAATTCAGGGTGATCCCCCTGAACATGCCCCTAGATACACCAGGGGCATATGTAAGGAAAATAGCCTTGCCTAGGCCAAACACTGAAATTGTGCGTTTCATTGGGTGAAGGGGGTGTTGGCAAACTTTTCCTCTTCCTCCTCTTGCTCTCTCTCACATAAAATTGATTTCCAAGGCATTATATATGATGTGGGGTGTCAGGGAGCTACTGTCAATATGCAGGAGACTCTCAGAACATCCGGGGGAGGTGGGATGTCTGAACTATTTACTGTGACTGATGTACAAACAAACCTTCCATTGTCTGCATGTGCCGAAGACGAAAACGCTCTGTAAATATTTCCTTCAACACCCGCTGTAATTAGCCCTGTCCGTTCAACCTTTAAGCACACATCAAACTGTTCTGCATTATGAACGTTTCATGACATCAGTGTCAGGTTTCTTTTCTTCAGTTATCTTATGAACCATTCCGTGCAGATTCCTCTCCATTGTTCTAGCAAGACTTGACATGTACCACATGTCAACATGAGGCATTACACATTTGTGTGCTAGACACATACTGATGCGTGACATGCTTTACATAGATGCGTGACACGCTTTACGTAGGTGCGAAGGCGCGTCACAAATTGGCGTGGATTGACGTAGAGCGCAAAACAAGGACCACGTGGTGATGTCACAAATTGTATGATGTCATGAAGGGATGTCATAAGCAGATGTGAAGTGACATAACACACTGCAATGTAGACATCACACACATAGGCCTATGTGGAGCAATTCACACAGTAGTCTGGATATTGAAGATAGGTGTGCAGAAGTGATTTTAAAGCTGACGTAAAACTTGTTTGATTTGTAATAATCTCTTTGCCAGACATATGAGTCAAATTTTATTCTTTTGTCCCTTTGTGTGAGAAGATCCCAGTGCCTTGTTCAGTTCTCACACAGGAGACGTACTCATGCAGCCCATATAGTGTGACCTAATTTTCGTGAACGCAGAACCTCTTCAGTTCTCTCTGTCACTCAAGTGCTCCACTCACACACACACACACACACACACACTTATACAAACGGTTCCCCACAGACACACAGGCACACACATACAGACACCCTTTGGATTTCCAGAACATCAAACACTTGTCACATTGAATTGAAGTCATAGCATATTATTAGTATGGGCCTTGCTGTATTTAAAATTATTTTCACAGGAAGTGAAACGGAGACTGGATTTCCTACAAGTTTTCAAACTGAAATCTCAGTCATTACTTGAAATAACATTAAGGGGCTGGGATGTGTGTGTGGGGTGCAGGTTAGATCATTTCTATAACATTATAGAAAAAGAGGCAGGGATCTTTCTGTCTTTAATCAGTCTTTGTTTTTTCTGCAACCAAGAATGTGATCATGTGATCATTTATACGTGGCTCCAGTGATCAGTGTGTGAAATTTTTCTGTGCCTAAAATGGAGACAAAAATCTGCTATGATTTTTATAAATGGATCTTATTCATGGATCTAAATGATCCATTTATGCTTTAAATGCTATGGATTAAATAACAGTGTATATAATTACAGCCTATATATACATGGTGAGAAAGGGATACTGAGCTGGCTGTAGGCAAAACAGTGATTGTAATTAGGGTGTTAGAGATCATAGCAGTACTATTGATAGTAATGATGGTGATAACGAAAGTGATGTTGGTTTCCATGGAGAGAAGATTGATAACAGTGGCAATGACTGTAATGATGATGACAGCAGCAAATTTAAAAGCAGAGTATTGGTGAATACACTGCATGATTGTCATGCCCCTGCAGGCCTGTCTACTATTTCCATTCTTCTATGTTGTCTAGATCCTGCAACACATCTGTCCTGTCTAGTCACTAGTATTTCTATTCAACCTGTCTTGACTAGCTCACGTGAAAAATCTATGCACTTCTCTTGTTCTGGTTTGCACCTCCAATTATCATGGTGCGCCCAGTTTGGGTTTCTTATGGGTCTTTATTTAAACTTCTGGATTTCTTCAGTCTCTGCCTGTTATTGTATCTAGTGTGGCATTTGTGCAGGTTCCCTTGTGTTACTCCGGCCTCTTCTCTTCTCTCCTAATTGTTAATGTATTTTATTGGTCTCATTGTCTCTGAAATCATCTGAGTCCGTCCCTCACCCTCCTCGCCCTGGTTCAGTAGCGCATCATCCTGGGTATGTTCACCTCAGACTAATGTGTGCCCTGCCTCCCAAAATAAACCCTTCCTTCTGCCGCTCTAGTCTTTTGAATTTCGGCCAAGCTGAATTGTGACAACAATACTGGGAGTAAACATAATGTCACTTTACGTTACTGTGTGTCGTGTCTGTTCCTAGCACACATTTCCTGCACAGGTACAAACACTGTTTGCAAACATGAACACATGCTGACACCCCACCCACATGATTTAGAAATAGCCCTCTGAATTTACAGACACACCTCCCATGGTCAGGAGCACCATCACCAGGTATTACATCCACCAGCTGTTCAGCACGTTAACCGTTTTTTCCCCCACCGAGGTATTGTCAGTGTCCAGTTGTGAGTAGTGTCCTCTGTCCTGCCTGTGTCTCCTGATGCAGATCCGTACCTTGTGTTCACTCTCTTCATGTTTAATTGTCCTCCCCGGTTCTCCCTGACTGTGCCTGGACCCAGTATTGTTTCAGCCTGACCTTCACTGGCCACTTGGACCTTTTCTGTGACTTTATTTTGTATTTTTCTATCATTTGTCATTAAAGATTTCTCTGCAGCTGAATGCTTTTCATTTCTGCAAAACATTCATGGTCCTTAATCGTTAAACGTTCAGGCAATCAGAACCAAGAAGTTAACATTAATTAAATATTTTTAAATGCATTTTCTTAGGTAATAAGAGAACAATATTTGCCTTACCGTAATGCATTATTTTCTCTCATGCCTGGGGATCGATTCTTACAGTTTTATCTTTATTTCACATAATTTGCAAATTTATCCTAGTTAATGCTCAAATTTTCACGTTCGGCGTAAACATCACTATTTCTCGATTCTTTCAGCTATCCGCGTGGCAGTTGATTACATTCCACTGGGGTACGAGGATGCATTTAACTGGCATTTTTCCATCATATTTTCATAGCCATATCAGTGCCATCATAAGATGAGGCAGTGCCAGCGTCTCTCATTAACTTGGCATGACACTGCAGACACAAGTAAGCAGGCATCCTTGTCCTGTGGGCTACACCCACTGTTTTTGTCCATCTGTTCGAGTCACCAGCCTTGCTTTCGTCTCATTTCGCAGCTTAATATTTGTGTCACTGTGACATTCGGTAGTGGAAAATCAGGCCTTTTGAGCCGAGCTGTGTTGACACAGCCGCATATTAGACAGGGACATGCAGGATCCCCCACGTACCATTTCAGTGGTTGTATACATCCCCTTTATGAAAGTATCCCTAACACAAAAACCATTGTGAAGCCCAATGTTAGCAGCAGTAATGGATTCAATAAACCAAGCATTGCACTGCTGTTGTGTGTACAGTCTGGTTTCGAAGGGGCTCTTGTTTGTAGAGACACCTGTATGTTATATGGACCATATTCTTTGCTGCTTTATATCCACCGGTGGTTGTTGTTTTTCTGGTCACACAGTGTTGCGATTCCAGCAGAGGCACTCTTCTGCGCACAGCTCATGATGTGTGGTTTAAGCCCCCCCCCAGCATTTACTCTGGCATGCTGCGGTGCGTCTGGGTGTGTAAGCAGCTCAGAAACAATCCCTCTCATGAGGAATGACCTTCTGTGCCGTTTGCCTGCAGCCCCACCCACCCCGCTGCATAGACGCAGGAAGGAAGAGCCAGACTGATGACTGCATCACAGGTGTGGGCGTGGATGAGAGCCGCAGAGGAGGACAAGCGCACGTCTCCCTCTGACGCTCACTCTGCACTCACACCCTGTCATCTAACTCTCACTCACTCCCTCGCTCTGACTTCCCCTCTCTCTCACTTCTGTTGCTCTTCCTCAATCTGCCACACACACACACACACACACACGTGCGCGCACTCACGCACACACAGTCATTTCTCCACATGTTCGAGTGCGCCTGCTCCTGACAGTTTTATTAGGATATGGTTTCAGCCCCAGATGAGTCCACCATGCATTTATCTGTCCTGATGGGAAACCGTGCTTGGGATGCGCCGCACAGCAGGACTGCAGGATCACCCCTGATCACGCACCGCTCCAGGCATGGCAGTCTTCGCCAAAAATTCATTTCCTACTCGTAGCAATGTAGCACTCGTATGCATAGGAAGACATAAAGATATCTGTTTGTGATTAGTATGTGTCCAAATAATCAATGAAAATACATGCAATATTAATTTTAAAAGTTTATAACAAGAACTAGTTAAAAATATTTAATATATGCATGGACCACTGGCATTCAAACAAAACAGTTGTCAAAGAACAGCAAAAAATTGGCGTGACCTAAATGTTGCCACAAGGAATCTAGTGATTGCAAATATGTGGGATATTAATGCAACTGTGGAAACATTTTGCTAAGACACCTGACACTTCTCAGTCATTGTAATTGAACATTTTAATGTTATAATTAAACAGCTATTGTTTTAAACTAGATATTTATACAAATGTAAGGTGTGATTTTTAACAACTTTTCTATTTGTTTAAGAAATAAAAGTGTTTTGCCCAGTCGTGTGGTCACCCATTGGTTGTTCTCTGCAGGCTGCTCAGTGCATTATGGGCCATAAATGTGGATTCATGCAGTCCTGCAAACTAAGGAACAAAAAACAAATGCAAAAAAATGGAAAAAAAAGACTATCTGATGTAAGTTTGAATAGAATTGTGTGAAATACACCAGTTTTTCCCAACTTCTACTCTGCAAAAAATAACATGCATTATTTGAATTCGATGATGTCTTTTTTAACCTCAGCATGTAAAGGTCTGTAGGTAGTGTAAGAACTCATCTGTCATTGAGCACTATATTTATTTCAGATGTAAGTTTATTTCTGTTTCTGCCTCTCAATTTCACCAGCGAGAAATGATTGAAAATCACTGAAATAAAATGTTTGCTATGAGAAATTGCAGCCTGTACACGTGCAGTGTTGGCATTCTACCACTGGGTTGTTGTTTGTGCGCATGGCCAGATCTGTGTGCAGATGTACGGATGTTCCTAAGTAAATATCTTCATGCTGATAAATTATTCGATGCAGTGTTGAAAAACGAGGCCCTTGGACGGTGGAGAAAACAGCGAAGCTAGTCGTATACTGACAAAACGCACAAACGAGGGTCAGTTCAGAACTGCAGCCTGAGAGGTTCCAGGTAACAGGGCTACCTGAGCAGCCGTGTTGCTTTCTTTAGCTGAGACATTGGGATTATATTTCATGTATTCTTTGTAGTATTATCTCCTCATTCAGATGACTTTTACCTCACATCACGTTTTATAGCACCATGATGTATTTGTTCTGTCTGTTCACTTCAGTTAAAACCTTTGACAGCAGTGATTTCTTATGGCCTATGGGATGCAATAGATAAAGAGGTTCTTCTGGGTACTGCTTGAGTCACATACCCAGATAAGTGTTTACAGACTTAATTATCAGACATCCTAATAGGTGACAGCACTGAATTTCTTAAAACAACAACAAAATCTGTATTAGGCTACAGGCCCCGTGCAATGCTGAACTGGATAAGGGGTTTGAGGAAATGATTGTTGCAAATAAGGCAAATGTTACCTGTAAAAAGAGAAGAAGTTGAGTAAGAAAGCATTGCTGAGTCCTGGGTAGTCGGGGTCTCCCACTTAATCTAAATCTTCCTCATCCAATGTACCCGAATACAGCCTGGGTCCAGGCCCAGGACCAGACCCGCACGGGTCTTTCCCTTTCTGGGTGGAAATGAGCTCCACATGCCCTACAGCCCTCCTTTCACACACTGTGGAGATATGTCAGATTTTGGGGAGAATTATGTAGAAAACCTGTCAGATTAAAATAGAAGGAGTGAATTGCATTCTTTCCAATCAATTAAACACTAACGATTACCATCAACCTTCTCTAATGGCAGGCATACACTTCCTGAATAAAGATCAGGATGTGTTATTTATAACACTACCGAGCATTTCAGGGAATTTTGGAGCTCAGGATGTAGTGTTTTGTTGAATTATAAGCATCTTGAATTAGATTTTCATTATACAATTTAGGTATCAGTTTGCTTCTATTTTTAACTTTAGTGCAGAAGCAATTTAGGCAAGTTTAATTAGAAAGAAATATGTTTCCTGTAGATGGCTGGCTTATTCAGTGAATGGCTAAATGTGTAAGTATGAGAATTTCTTTGTAGCTCAGTATTTTATATTATTATGTTTCACGGAGATTTGCTCTATTTTTTTCTTTTGTTTATACAATATTATAATTCTTAAAAGTTTGTTTTGTTTGTATTATACATAGCATATTATATTATATATAATATTATAGTGACCTTTTATACATCTATATTGTCTACATATATAGGTCTTAGATTTTAGTGTAAAGATTTGTAGTCAGTCTATAATTGTTTGCAATGTGTCATGTGCTGATTCAAAACTATGAATGAGGAAATAAATTGGTGGTGAAACAAAACAATTTAATAATGAACAATTCCCAACAAAACAATTTATAAATCTTTTAAACAGCATACAAATTAGGGCATAATAATCAACGGTAAAGTGTAGATCTAATATCTATGATGTTTAAATGGATCTATATGAAGAACGATGCATCTTTTGATATTACCCTTCAATTTTTCATCATTTCATCAACAATAATAATTTTTAAGACTTGCAATATTATTCAGTTCACCATGCATCTATAAATTTAAATTAAGAGGTTTAAGCAAACCTTTATGCCCATATGTGATTTATTTATTTTTTTGAGGTATCCAAATGTGCAGAGGGCTGGAGAAACCATTTATCCATATTTCACACATAAAGTATTGACAAAAATAGATTCCATAAAGAAGTAAGCCATAAAAAAGTAATGCAAGCAAGGGAAAAATGAAACACGTTACTGAGACGCAAAGGGTTAATCCATCCACTATCCAATCACTTATACTTCACAGGGCTGCAGGTGGCCTGGAGCCTGTCCTAGGCAGCCTAGTGTGGAAGGAAGGGTACACCCTGAACAGGCCACCAATCAGCTGCAGGGCACACACACATACACACACACACAAAGAAAGGCCAACTTAAAGTTTTACCGGTAACGTGATTGCCCTTGCAAAGTTATTTGAGAAATTATGAAATTGATTTTTGCAGTACAGTATTTTTGACAAAACTGAGAGAAGTGTGTAATGTGACCATATCTGTGAAAGCACACAGGTATCTGTGAAAGCACACACGTATCTGTGAAAGCACACACGTGGTTATGTCTTATTCTTCCCAGCTATGCACACAAGCATCAGTGAGATCATCAAGGAGAAGAGTCTTAAACCGTCCCGCCGCAGTCTGCCCTGCCTAGCGCAAAGTCAGACGCACCCCCAGAACCTCAACCACATACTGTCCGTGCCTCGCTTGACCCGTTTCACGCCACCGGACCGCAATTCCACTCAGTCCTGCAACCTCATCGCTCACAAGACAGGTGAGTCCTTTCCCTGCTTCTTCACAGGTAATTCACCCATCCCTGAGGAGACCCCCTGAACGTACCTTTCTAAAGTGAGCTCTGTACCTCACCGTTATGGAGATGCTGTATCTTTGGTGTGATCCATGTCACGTATTGCTGTGAAACAGCAGAAGAAAACACAAACATTTGGCTTTGCTCAAATTATCATTAAGAAATATTTGTTTAATGATGTTACAGAGAGGGCAATTTGGTGTCCAGCTTGAGAAAAGCATGACAAGAAGTCTATGCTACAGTTTGTTATCCTGCGTTGTTTGCCCTTTAAATGTCGCAGGATCGACTTGATTTGTTGAAGAAACGTCCTGCAATGCAAAAATGTAATTATAGAGAAAAACTGAGAAGATATTACATCAATAAATGTTTGTCCAGCAGAACTTTAACTATACCTTCATCTTACCAAGCTCAAGCTATCACAAAACAGGAGATTCACTGTTTTCCCCCCTGGCAGTAAATTAGCAAAGCAATAAAAATTACCATGTTATGAAAGTTCTTCAAACTCGTATTCATAGATGCTGGTAAGTGTCCTTCAGACAGTACACTTCATTGAAAACCTATGATTGCATCTAATTATATACAAATCCATAGAAAATTTTCCACTGGTAGATATATCACCTTTCCTTTTGCTCAGTAATTTGCTTCATTTCTGAGATGTTAACGAAGACAAATGGAAGCGAACATATCTAATATAATGGGCATGCATAATGTATTTATGACGAGTTAGCTTTGGCATCAAATTAACATACCTCAGAAATTGCATTGCCCAGGCTTTCTGGTTTGATGTATATTTTTTCCAAAAGCAAACATTGTAGCACAGACAATGGAACTCTCATTAAACATAAGTCGCACCACATTCTTATTCTATACGCCCAAGAGGCACTCTCTGAACAACATAAACACTAGTAATCTATTGCAATCGATTTATTTAACAAGCTTGTTAATTGTTTCCTGCAAATTTTGGGTGCATAAAAAACCATATTGTATTAAATTATTATGATCATCGACTGTCTAAAAACATTTTCGATCAATCACAGGAAACAGTGAAAGGAAAACAGAATGGGACGTTACTCTCGTCTCAGCTTTTTTATTAATATAATCATATACAAATGTATACTGCAAGCATGTATACTTGTGATATTTTAGTATATGTTGTCTGTGGTTTCTAAAGTGCAAGGGGAAAAATAACAGGAAATAGCTTTAATGAATGAATGAATGAAAAGGTATGACGCACATGACTCGTAGGGTAATACAGGGTAATATATAATAAGAGTCACTCTGAAGACTGATTGAGAATTTTCCTTGTGAACAGATGGCTGACACTGATATATCCGCTGCCTGGTGTATTTAGTAGTTCACGAGTCCTGCTGTTTCTGCTTGCTTTTGTTCTCTAAAACAGGTTTTCAGGCCATCCCGTTGAGCATCTACATATTTATTTTTGTGCCTGAAATGTGCTTCTCTCTATAACACACATGAATAAGTCAAAATGCTTATTACTAAAAAAATGTACTGCCTTTCCTTGTTGACGTAACTATAGAGAAAAAATATATGTTTGTGCTTTTTTATATTTTTCAAATATTTCAAACCAAAATATTCTAGTTGTTTTGGATAATATAAATAAATTGTCACTATCACCTTACAGATAGAAACTTCCAGCTGGTGACAGAATACATCGGTGCTTCAAGCTGGACATATAACTGCATGTAAACATATACAAATTTTATATAATGAAACATGAATTAAACTTGTAGGTATAACATTGAAATAGAGCTATACAGTGGTTAGCACTGTTGCCTTGCACCTCCAGGGTTGGAGGTTTGAATCCCGTCCCTATCCTGTGTGTAGGGAGTTTGCATATTTTCCTTGTACATTGGGGTTTTCCCCTGGGTTCTCCAGTTTCCTCTCCCAGTTCAAAGAAATGTATTTTGACACTGAATGTCATTTCCAAGCTGCCCATAGTGTGTGACTGGATGTGTGAGTGTGTACGATTGTGTCCTGTGATGGGTTGGCTCCCCATCCAGGGTGTCCTGTGTCCTGTACCCTCAGTTCTCTGGGACAGGCTCCAGGTCCCCTGTGACCCTGCACAAGATGAAGCTTGGAAAAGTTTAGAATCAAACAGAGCTACATTTTAATTTACCCTCTATTAAAAAAACAGAACATTTTATTGCATAAAACTATACTGTATGAAATGTATAAACAAGAATTATACTTCGCCTCCATAAAAAAAAACAAAAAAAGCATCATAAATATGACCAAATAATAAAAAGAAATAAACTGTTTTTCATCTTAGCTACTGCTGTAATTTGTACTTTCAGCCCAAGTTATGTATCAATTTTTCTGTCCTGTTTTCACATTAGGCACAACCCCACAGGATTACCTATAGAGGAGCTCAAGACTGCTTTAGCCACTTAGCACTTAGTTCAGATAGCATGAGTTACAATTTAATGAACTGCTAATCAAAACCCAGTTTCCTGAAAGCAATAGAAATTATTATAAATAAATATATATGAAATGAATGGGTGTAAAACTTGTCAAACATGCTGGAATACATGGTTGGCCAATGACAAGTGAAGGCACAGAGCTCTTTCAGTTCTTTTTAATAATCCTCTTATGCTTGTTGTAGTGATGTGGATTTCATCTCTTACCTGAGATGCACCTGTTCTATAAAAGGTCCAGAATTGCCAAATTCATTAGTAGATTGCTACAAGCACTTCAGAAACAGAAAATTGATACAGAAAAGATAACTGAAAAAAATTGAGCCAGTCAGTCTGGTTTTTAAACAGCAATATCAGAATGAAAATGGTTTGTACATTGTGTTTACATGCCTACTTTTCTTTAACATATGCATGTATTTGCTAATATATTGTGCTTTATGGTTTAATCATATGACCTTTCTGCCACTGTTTGTTGTTATTAATGTTTTTTTATTGAAAAATATTCAAAACAGAGAGTCTGTTAGAATGTAAAGCCTTGATGAGGTCAGAACATTTTTTAAAATCTTGTTTTCTTTCAAGCGTGCAAACAAGGAGTTATATTTAAAATCTTGAGTGTGGACATCGTCCCTGTTAATGACACCGTTGTTCCTGAAGGTATTTTTAAACCACAGAGGATGAGTCAGAGTCATCTTCTTGTTGGAGTTAAATCTGATTATGACCCCAAACCTGAAGCATCAGAACAGATATTAAAAGGAGTTCAGCCCGTGTTTTCCACTGACGTAGACAGCGGGATGTGGAATAACGCCTTAACATGATCCTTTGTAAATATGCTGCTTAACCACCCTATACTCTCCTATATTGTTTGAAACACCTTCAAGTTTTTCTCTGTATAATAACATCTGTCCTCACCTTCTAAACCCAATGAAGTCTTTTTGTTTCAAAGTGCCAGACAAACCAGTTGGGCGAAACAAAAGAGCCACTGACTGTCTAAGCTGTCAAGGGTGAGGCTGGGAACATGTAGTCCAGGAACAGGAATACCGTCAGCATGAGCACAGATCATTTACGTCACTTGCTGCTATTGTAACGTGACATGACTACGCCCCGAAACACAGAGATAATACGTGTGCCCTATTGTGTAAAGTTCAGCCTATCCCACTGGAGACTGGTTTGTCTTTCAGGCTTCCAGCAGTGTTTAACTCCACCACAGATTTTCTGCAGTTCCATAAAAAAAAAAATTGTTTCTCTCGAGTGAATAGCTATTGATTTTTCAACAAGTACGGTAACCGGATAAAGCAATAAGAGGGGTTTCCTATAGGCTGGCAGTGTTGGCTATATATTTGATAAACGAATACACAGAAGTGCAAATCTGTAGATTCCAAAGATGCGGTGACACATATAACGGCCAACGGCTGGAAATGTTTTCCTCGTAGTGCCAGTGACACTCAGCGCCTCAGAGTAATGCGACAATGTGGGTGTCTGCTCAACCTGCAAGACGGCCAGCCAGAGCAGACCTGCATTATTCATTATTTGTGTCTCTGATTACAATTTCTCAGAACTCTTGCAGGTACGCGCGCACACACACACACACACACACACACACACACACACACACACACAAAGAGGCAGGGTCTGAAACTACTCTCAAACCACTGAGATGCACAAGGTAATAACGGCACCCATTAAGTGACCATGCGCTGATGGTCGACATCTACTGATCTGTCTGAAACAGCAAAAACAGCTTGGTGTGTATGTAAGGCATAAGCAATGCTTTCATTATCTAATTATCTTTCCTCTGGGACTAGTTTTGCTTCCAGGACATGAAACAAAGCGTCCCAAATTACATAAATAAATAAACTATGAAATATCACACAATGTGGACAAAAACTTTTAAGTACATCATATATAGCAAGCAGATAACAAGGTATGCGTAGCAAGAATTTAATTAGAAGTAAATTTTATTAAACTGGTTTGAATATCACATATGTATGTAGAACAGTTCATGATACGGAGATTTGACATCTTCCGTAAAGGCCCCAGACATTCAGCTGCTTTCAAGCTAGTAATATTTATCTTCAACCACCGTTATACCTGCTATCTCAGTTAATAAAATATTTATAAGCATTACTAGCCTAACCGAATCAAATAGTTTTACCTTCAAGTGACCTTGATAACACCATGGTTCATTGTGTCCTAAAATGTCCAAGGTTGTGGTTTTGATTCTGCCCATTTGTGAGAGAGAGAGAGAGAGACAGAGAGAGAGAGTGTGTGTGTGTGTGTGTGTGTGTGTGTGTGTGTGTGTGTGTGTGTGTGTGTGTGTGTGTGATTTCTGAGAGATGGTGTCCCTCTTAGGCTGTATGTAGTTGTTAATCCCATCTCCAATTATACCATAGGCTTCAGACCCAACATAAAGTATGATTGGATAAGTGCTTCTGGAAAACCCACGAATGACTGAGACTTTTATTAGACACTCTAGCCATCTTGTCGACTGAGGAGCTTTTTTTTACAACAGCTTTGCCTATGACATGGGATCTTACTGACAGCCAGCTCTCATTTGCAGTGCAAATATTCAGAATAAGCTTTGAATACAAATTGGCAATGGTAGTACCGCAGTCCCTCCTGACAGTATTTTGTAAAAACTGCCTCTCCCTCAACTCACAGAGAATGGTTTTATTTTTATTGTATTCTGATTGAAATTTGACTTCACAATGCATTTACATTTTTTTTTAATAAAAAATGACTCAGACAGCTTCTTGTGTGTAGTTGGTTTCTGTCTTAACTTTCTGCTACAAAACTATGGTATTAAATTTCAGGCCTGAAACCTAACAGCAGTATAGACAAATCTTGCTAATTATTTTTGTCATAGTCTTGTTCAGAAGAATGACAATACCTTTATCCAAATGTTTTCTGAATACTCTTTGTGACATGTTCAGGCAGTAGAAATATGGTTGTTAAAAATTTCCATATTCTGTTCCTTCAATTATCCTTCAACACCTGCTATCACATTGTGACAAAACAATTCACCCTATAGTCTGATAACTGTGAACTCATCATGTCAACCTATGGCAAAAGTTTAGTTATTTGTGCAGTTCATGTATTTTAAAGCAATATCAAATTACATGTGAATTATGTGTCAAATATCATACTGAAATTATAATTCATGCATCCATCCATTCTCTATACCACTTGTCCAATTCAGGGTCACGGGACGCCTGGAGCCCATTCCAGGAGGCACAGGGCGCAGGGCAGGGGACACCCAGGGCAGGGCTGAAATTAAAATTATGTTTTTAAATTTGTATGTGAGCACACGCATTTCCGATGTGTATGGGAGAGTATTTTTGTGTGCTGCTAATGGGAGTTCATGATGTCTGTCGTCTGTGTCTTTGACCTTGTATTTTCCATCAGCAGTGTGTCAAAGGCTCCAGCAGAGCCAGGAGACTGCTCATCGGCGCTTGATCACTGTGTACTTCAAAGCAAAGAGGTGCAAAACATCCTTTCAGCGTGAGCAAAAAGTCACAAGTGCACTTCAGTTCTGAAGAACTGCAGAGAGCTACAAGACTGTACCAAGTGCCAGTTTATCATTGCATTTCAAAAGTTTATTATGCTCTGTATTTGCATATGTAAGTTGAGGATGTGGAGGCGACACATGGCAAGCTATGCAAATGCATAATTATTTAGATGTGGAGAAAACGTATAATAGTGGAATTGCTATCTTCCAGTTTTAAAGTGCATTATGAACATCATGCAGTGCAAGGAAGCTAACTTGATACGTTAGTGCATCTCACTTTACATATTTTCCATAAAAGTGAATCATAAAAGACAGATGAAGTATAAGAATGTTAGATAATTGTTTTCAGTTATTCTCTGCTTGGTTTTTGTATCGCAATGGAAAACGTCATTTCAGTTTACCACAAATTCATATGCTAACCAGTTAAGATGCACTTCCTAAAGTTAAAGCCAGTGAAAAACTAGAAAATCTTAAAAACTGTATTGTCCTGTCTGTCTAGAGGCTGCAGGTGATGTCATGCAAACACACCAGCACTCATTCATCATTGCCACAACCAGTTAGTGGCTTTGTGACACACAGATCACTAATTCCTATACAACCTAAAATAAGTAAATAGAAATCACACTCGTTTTAGCTACAGCCATTATATTAAAAGTTAATGGTCTTAATTCTATAGGTTTTAAGTGAACAATAGCCTTTATGTGGTCATTTCAGTGAAAAGAATGGATATAACATTTCAAACACATAATATACAGTAAGCACAGTATGTTCATCTGAGCAATTTATATTTGACAGCCAGTGTACAATAATTATTAGTTTAAAAGTGTTTAAAACGAAAAGACCATTGCTAAATATCTTGTTACAAAAGTGTCATATTCAAATAAAATGTGTTTTTAAACACTAAGCCGTGAAAATTTTTTCTGAATTATTTTGTGATTTAACATGTCGCTGAAGGGCCTGCAACAAAATCTTTTGTGGGTTTTTTTTCCAAACATTAAAATTCACATTTGAGTTTTGTTAGTGCACCATGTTCTCTCCAGGGACTATACCTTACCTGGCAGCTGTGGTACTAAGCTAAGGGGAAACCCCCGGTCTCACAGCTCTGTGGATTTAAGTACTGTGAAAATGCTCAACACGCCACACTTAGTCCCATTCTAACACTAAAATATTTACAAACCGGTAATACTCGTCCGAGCAGGCTGTATGTCTTTTTTTGCTGAGTGTCTGTTGTGTTTAAAGACTGAACACTTGAGTAAGGGAAAATTAAAGTAAATTAACTTAAACACTAAACGCAAATAAAGTTCAGCCAGAGTAATGAAGGCGATTAACCGAGGGTGACGAGCACACATTTCTCACCAACAGTGGCAAAGCAGCAGTACACACAGCAGACCTGCGTGACACGTGGAAATTTACTCACGACGATAAAGTAAAAAAAATGCTGTGGGTATGGGTGTCAGGTATGTGTTAAAGATTCTTTTTTTCACTGAGATGAAGGCGGTGCTTAATTATTATTATTTTTATTTATTTATTTTTTTTGCTCCCAGTATACCAGTAATTTGTACATGCTTTAGAATACCCCGGTGCAGTCGTTTAATTTTCACCTCACATTTTTCTTGTGTCAGATGCTGCAGAGCCTTAGAGTGAGGCAGTGCCTACAGGGGGGCAGGGAGGAACTCGCACAGAAGTGCACAAGCAGCCATTCGGAAGTCCTGAATTCCCTCCTGGTGCAGTGCTAATGCATAAAGTCAACTCGATTCAATTAAGTTCGCTTTTATATCGTACCAGAGATGCCCCAAGGAATCGTGGGCGATTGGTGTACAAAACAATACGTAGGTAAATTTTCCATCTCATCTAAATGTTCGATCTGTCCATTCTGTCCAATGTTAACAGAGAGAACATAGCTCAAGATTTTGCCCATAGACGCGGAACAGATATGAAAGCCCTGAGAAAAAACAGGCCTTGTCCTGCAGCTTGGTTTAAATTATGTCTGTTGTTAACTGACAACAGCAGTTCTATTGCCACTGAGCTCAACTTGGAATTGTTGTACTAGGAGGGGTCGGATTTCAAATTGATGTTTAGCATTAAATACTTTAATTCTGCCCTGTATAATGTCACCATGCCCGTGGGTGTTGCGTAGGCAGTCAACCTTCTTTTTTTCTCTACACTATGGAGTTTTTGGTACTTCTGCTCTAGCTTTAACCTATCTTACTTAAGCTGCAAGACAAGACCTAGAAAAGGGGACTTTCAACAGCCGAGCCAGCAGACCTGTTTTTTCTCAGAGCTTTCATATCTGTTCCGCAGTTACAGGAAAATCCAGGAGATATATCATCTCCCTCTTAATATTCACTAAATTTGAATACTTTTTATTCATGGGAATGAATATATAAGAATGAGTAATTAAGACTATTATGTCACTTAAGTAAAATAAGTTTTAATTATTCAAATGGGTTGGTTGATTTGAATGAAAGTTTCTAGTTTCAAAATTAAGGCATAAAACAAATAGGAAATTTATAGAGAAACAACTTGTGTTTTTATATTGTACTATTATTGCTGTACAATTTGTCTGATATTATTAAACATGTTAAGCACCTGCCTTGGCAGTGAATCAGGTGGAGACAAATTAGAAGATATGACAGCAGGTTCAGGTGTTTGTTTTGGGATGAGCTCATGTGATGAATTCTGGGAAAGCTGTAGGTGCTTACAGTCAGCGGCACCAGAAATCATCACCGTCATCCACTCAGCATTAACATCACACTTACTGTTTTAGTATCATTGCATACTTTACATTTCTCTGTTGCATCATAAGTAGTACCTCTGTAGTTTTTTTTTTTATTCAGATGATGCATGTGGTTTTGTTACATTAAACATAACAGTAAATGGGAAAATGTACAGGGGTGATGACCCCACGTTACAGGAAAATCTAAGTATTGTGTATTGTTTCAACAAAATGAAAGCGGTTATGCATTGTGCTGAGTAAATGTCATTAAATTAACAGTTTAATCAAGTAAATTTAAGATGCCTTAGGTTGTTGTGTCAACTAAAGGCATGTTGCTGATGGTAGTTCACACTTAGGGGTTTTGTAGATGACAGAAGTCAAAATTGAACTAATACTTTGCCTTGGCATAATATTTTTGTCTGTCTGACTATGTTTTAAGGAGATATAATGTTTTCTGAAGAACAGTAAAGCATTACTTTCTAATACACAATTTCTTCTATGATACGTACATTAAGAAATTAATTTACCTCTACGCATTTGTAAGAGACAATGATGTTTTGTGTGGGACTGCATTTAATAAGTGTTATTTGTACATTTGCTTGAGATGTTATGGGATCCACACTGCTTGAGCCTCGTGAACAACTGAAGCAGGACACTGCGGCTGCAGCAAAAAGCTGAGATGAGGCTGAGGATTGCGGGGTGTGTCGGCCTTCCTCTGAGGATGAGAACATGCCTGGGCACTGGTCTGGGCAGCCTTCAGCTCCGCTGGGCATGCAAATGCAGCTCGTCTTTGCCTCAGATCGAGGAGCTCTGTGCATTGTGGCCTCAGAGAGACCAGACTGTCTTTTTATAAATCCTGCATCTTAGTCTGAGAGCATTTTGAAGCAAAATCCTTCCACTGCAGCATGAAGGAGCCCACTTTTAATTATTTTCAGTTTTTTTTTTCTTAAGAAGCACATTCCAGTCAAGGTGCTGTCTTTCGTAATGTTCTAATTATTGACCAGATTATGTGATTCTCCTCAGCTGAAGATGTGAGAGACCAGTATGCAGAGGTGTCTGAAGCTGGACCTTATGAGTCCAGAACGGACCATTCCCTTCTCATCCAGAAGCCTGTCACCAGAGCCCGGCTGGAGACTCGCACTGAGTCTGTGCAGGTACAGTACGAGTGTCACTTTGTCATGTAATATATGACCAGCATTGGGTTGGACAGACACGCTCTCTCTTCTATTGTTGATGGTAATGTTTGAAGCTCACAATGAGTCATCGGTCATTGCCTGGATTAGCAATTAAATTGCATAAATAAATGCACAAATTAGTCAAAGGGTCAAACTAGTGACTGACAGCACATGATACCACCCACAGTGTGCTTCATAGCCTCATTGCCTCCATCTGTGCTTCACGTTAGATCACTGCCATAGTGGTGCTTCCCACGCAGAGCTTAGTGAGGTGGTATAAAGCTGCGTTCATTATACGGTGCAATCTGTTTTGAATGAAAAAGAACACATTACAATAAGGTAAAATAATAAAAATGTGGAAGAATAGGCCCCTATTCTTCACGTAGGTGGAGGAAATTCAAAACAACATCGTGTTTGCGTTTGATCGTTCTGCAGGAGAGCAGCCCAGCGGCCCCTTCTGGACTCACATTCAGGGATGGGAAGAAGCGCATCGACTACATCCTGGTGTACAAGAAGTCCAGCCCACAGGTTGAGAAGCGCTGCACATTCGAGAGGAACCTGAGGGCTGAGGGGCTGATGTTGGAGAAAGAGGTGTAGAAGCTGTGGGCGATGCACCCTTTTGTCCCAAAGTATCATGGGAAATATAGTTTCTCTGACAATTGTATAAATGATAAAAATAAACACATATTCATCAGAGTTAAAACACAGAAGAGACTGACTGCTTTGTGTCCACATATTGTTACCCTGAACACAATTAAAGAAAAACAGGGACAAGCAACCTGTTCAAGGGGCTTATTATTATTATTATTATTATATTTTCAGTTAAGAATATGTTTCTCACAAAAAGCTGGTAGTTTTGAAAGAAAAATTGTGTGAAACTTTTGCAGCTTTTTAATATGCATTTATATTGTGGATTTTTAAAACAGTTTACATGTTTAGAAAATAGCTATGAATATACAAATAGTCTCTTTCAAATGCTTAATGCAGGTGTGAAAGCTGCCCCTGCTACCTGTTTTCTGTACTGAGCTGTCAAAACAACATCAGGTGTTCCATGAAACAGGAAACAGTCCCGTTAATGAGCACATTTGTGTTTTCTGTGCAGCCGTCTTTGACCAACAACGACATTATGTTTGTGAAGATCCATGCACCCTGGGACACGCTGTGTAAATATGCAGAGCAAATGAACATACGGATGCCCTTCAGGTGACTCCCCAAACCAGGGCACATCTGTGGGGCTGACGGAAAGCTGTCATGGATGTGACATTGCCAGGGTTCAATCCCACCAATGAGCACTTACGCCCACTGCATTGTAGAGATGAAGCTGTAAAGAACACCGTGGTGCTCTGGTCACATGACTCTAACATCAGCCAGTCACATTTCAGCTGTTTTATATATCAAGGCCAGGCCTGTCATAATTTTTTTCCAAATCAGGTTTTGGACAATTAAACCACCAAGAATAAATGAAATAGGTTCTTAGATACTTTACAGTTTTACTTTTTTCACACTTCATATTTATCAGACATTAACTGTTTCCCTGGACATTTTTTTAACAAATCATATATATGTGTGTGTGTGTGTGTGTGTGTGTGTGTGTAATACCTGAGGAGAAGCAAGTCGACATGTACATGTTGTGTAGAACGTGGTATGTTCCAAAAATAAATATATGCATTTGACCTTCACTTTTTTCAGGAAGAAATGCTACTTCACTGACTGGAAAAGCAAAGTCATGGGCAGGTGGGATATGTGTGGGAGGAACCTTCTAGCAGGCTCTCTGAGGGTTCCTCTGTTTGTTGCTTCCTTTTTTACATTACATACAGGTACCAGCGATAATGTAGGTGTGCATACTGCTTGCCATGGTAACATAAGACTGAGGTTGAAAAAACAAACACCAGCGTGAGGCCTAAAATTCTCATATATTCATTAAGTTACATATTCATCTTGTGGTCCCTAAATCATGGCTGAAAAGCCATGGTGAATGTGCCTTTTCTGTAGCAGCACCCAAACTACAGAATAAACTGCCTCTGTACATCAAACAGACCCCTTCTGTTTCATTATTTAAATTTCACCTCAAGATGTTTTTTTTTTCTTTGGCTTTTAATGTAGATTGATTTCTGTTATGTTTAATTCACCAGTTTTAGGTTAATTATTCAATTTGCATTGAGAGTAGACTTTTATTATTATTATTATTCTATATACTATTGTTTTCTTGTTTATGTATTGTTATATTTGGCTGCAGTTGTTTTCCTTTGTTTTGCTGTTGCATTATTTATGATTTATTTGTTATTGTTGTACCTGCCATTGTATAGCACTTTGGACAATGTATTTAAATGAGCTTTACAAACAAAACTGACATTAACATTAACTGTGCTGCAGCCCTGCCTTTTTAAAAACTGCTATAACTAACTGGCAGAGAAACGCCACTAACCCCCCCCCCCTCTGCCCCCACAGATTCCAGGTCCGTCTACGTCACCTGAAGAGTTGGCTACCCAAGAACCCCATGAAGCTGGACAAGGAGGCGCTGCCAGACCTGGAGGAAACGGACTGCTACACAGCACCGTTCAGCCGCGCCAGGATGCACCAGTGAGGGTTTTAACAGCCCCCCCACCGCCCCAGCCCCAGTTTTGTTCTCCGCAGTTCATCACAAATCCCACACACTTCCATGCGTCATCAGCTTCTGTTTCTACCTCAGTGCTTGTCAGACACATCTGCAAAGCTTATTACTTCTAGCTCCAAACTTTAAACTAAGCAAACAAAACTATTGCTATATTTTATGCTATATTTTACATTAAAGGTAAGATTAAAATAGGGAAGGATCGAAAATTATAGTTTCTACCATATGATGAAATATGCTATTATTGTAAGGGAAATAAAGTATAAGCAGGGGTGGGGTTTAGATCATGACACTGACAGATCATGCTCCAAAATTGCATCAATACTAAGTTGTGGCAAGTGAGAAAGCAGTGATGACAACACAAAGAAAGCCTGTAGGTTATGAAACTAGAGCTATATAGAGCAACAGCTGTGCTTTACAAAACCCCCCAGCTGCACCCTTCCCCCTGGTTAGGACAGATTTTGATCCAGTTACTCAATCTCCTTTTATCCCCTTTCTCTCGAATCACATGGTGTCCTGCTTGGATCAGTCCCACAATGTTCAGAAATTACTGCTTTTATACTGCAGTCCACTTTCAGCATTAAAACAATGACATAAATTGTAAAATAAATAGTGCTTTATCAGACCATGAACGTCTGCAGCATTACAGAGCAATTAAGTGTGGACAGGCTGAGACTTCTCCTGCAAAAAGCAATCAAACTGAGTAATGTTTATAAACAACTCATCAATAGTTGTAATCCAGCAGCATTTAACACCAGCCTATTTTACCACAGAATGGTGATATTTATTTTATACTCCCAAGGATATGCCATAGACCTGAGCTCCTCTGGCACACTCGGTTGTTTGCAAAGTCAATCAAAAATATCTGTGCATACATTGGAGCCCTTCACAAAGCCTTAGACTGGGTGTGTTGAATACAATTTAATTGACTAGATAAACTAAAGTTCACAAAACAAACAGTTTTGTTTAAACAGCATTGCTCTGCATGATTTCTGGAATCCCAAATTAACCGATGTTTGGTGTTCAAGGTAATTACTGCTCCCTTTAAGGACTGCAGTCTCAACACTAAATTAGGTTAGTAAGTGTTCCTTTTTTTCAGCTTTACCATCATCAACAGAGAGACATTCTTCTCCAACTCCACAAGAAGCAGGATAGTCCACCATGTCCTTCAAAGAACCAAATATGAAGACACCAAGTCCAAAATGGGTAGGAATAAATATGATTGCACCATGTTATTACCATACATGTATTTCAAATACTGCTGTAAGCATCACTCTTGTTCAGTGTTGGGGCTTGTTTGTCTGTGTGGCTCAAGTTTATAGCCTGCTCCCCTTAGCACTAGCAGCAGCCCTTTACCTTCTCTCGTGCTCGTCTCTCAGCTTCCGCTGGAAGCTGGGACCTTAGTTATGTCTGAAATGTGATAACGCTTAACAAGAGGCTTGAACCTGAACTGAGGACCTGATTGTTAACTGACCACAGTTGTGTCTGATTCACGACATGAGATGTTTCTTCCATTAAATTGTATCACTATAATACACAAACACCCACACACACGCATTTTATGTGAACTTTATGACACCTAAACTTGGTAGCATCTAAGCTGTGATCCCTTTATTTTGAAAGCTGTCAGTGCTGTAATTTCTCATGTTATTTTCACATTGCAAACATGTCTTTATGTCTAAAATTAGTACATTTACATTTATTCATTCAACAGACGCTTTTGTCCAAAGGGACTTACAAATCAGTAATAGTACGTATGTATATTAAAAACAAGGTCAGACAATATCTGGGAATCCAGCTAACAGTAAGAGCTGTCCTGTAGTCAACAGTGCACAAGATATACTTTAGCAAAATAGAGTCCAATTAAGCTAAAAGGCAAAAAAGTTAATTTAGGAATAACACAAGGTATAAAGACAACATTTAAACATTGGAAACAATAAAGAAGTGGAGCTGAAGAAGATGAAGCTCAAACGCTGAGGTGTTCCTCAGAGTAAGGGGCAGTGCGTTCTACCATTTAGGCACCAGCGATGATAAGAGCCTAGGTCTACCATTCTTCAGCAGGGTCCCAAACAGTCTCCTTCCATTAGTGAACCGTACAGCCCAGGAGGTAGTTTGGAGCTGTTCCATTTTTGGCTGTGAAAGTAAACATCAGGTTCTCATATTTGAGGCGAGTAGGTAAAAATAAATCACTGCTCATGACCCTTTATATCACAGCATGCCCACAAATATTTGTAAGAATCAAACATAGAAAAGTAGTTGATGGAGAGTTTCTTGACTGCGGTTTATGTTAATGCTGGTTTATCCAATCGTTGTTTTCCAGTCTGGCTATGAATATTGTCGGTGGTCATAGAAAGCAAACCCACAACTGACAGACCTGAGATGGATATGTTTCTCTGGCACATTTAATATATTCGTGCCGTCAGCCAGTAGCTTCTCCATACAATCACAGATCTATGTTGAGTACCATTTAAATTGGTGAGTAATTCAGCTGCCCAACACAGCTGAATTGCAGTGTAAATGAATTTGTGTAGATTTTGCTGTGTACCCAGGTCTTGCTGTGAGTTCCCATTCAGTATATCAGGATATTACTGTCAGGTGTTGTAGGGATGGTGTGAAGTGTCCCCCATCTGTAAATCCCTAATTTAACCCTAATCCAAACAGTAATTGAGTATTTGTCTGGAAACAGTTGCTCCATTGTTCTACAGCTTTGCCTGTTTTTGTTTGTTGTTTGTTGTCTGTTCCTGCTTAATTTTTACAGTCATGTGAGTGGATGCTAAGCCCTCTCCCCAAGCACTTTGCCTTGCCTGTTTTTGTTTGTTGTTTGTTGTCTGTTCCTGCTTAATTTTTACAGTCATGTGAGTGGATGCTAAGCCCTCT